>CM065399.1:31835000-32135000 GCA_033060915.1 Euryodendron excelsum
TGCTCCACTCAAATGATGAAAATTTGAAGTTCCATTTTTCAGGGTCCCAATGGATCAACATTGCCTGGACCATGTGTCAGCCCTGCTGTGAGTAAAACCCTCCAACACTCGGTTTCAATGAGGTTTATTTTCTATTGTTAACAAACTTAAAATTTTCTCACCTTTTTCAGTTAATTCGCTTCTTCATGAGCTCCAACCTTGCGGTGAGTGGGCTAAGAATCCAAAACAGTCCCCAGTTCCACATGAAATTTGACGGCTGCGAAGGAGTGCTGATAGAGAAGTTGTCCATCTCTTCCCCCAAGCTTAGCCCCAATACCGACGGCATCCACATCGAGAACACGAAGTATGTTGGGATATACGACTCTGTCATAGGCAATGGTAAGCCCTGTCCTGCATATTTGTTTTGAAAGTTAGTGATTTAGTAGCTATGAAGCACAAATACTCAGTAATGTCACCTTGATTTAGCAGGGGATGATTGCATTTCAATTGGAACTGGGTGTTCAAATGTTCATATAGAAAGTGTCACCTGTGGGCCGAGTCACGGGATCAGGTAACAAGAACTAGCCAAATTAGCTGATCATTTCAGTTGTTTCAGGCTTCCTTTGTCAAAAAGCACTATTTTCAAGAGTTTAGTTCAGGGCAGAGAAAAGGAGATGTCATATAGCTGAAAATAAAATGCTTAAACCTGCTGTAATCTCAATACAACACAATGTTTTGGTCCTTCAAAGCTTTAAATGGCCCTTTAACTGCTTCCACTAGGCATGGTATGGGCACTATTACTAAGAATCACTTGAAAGTGAAAATACTTATAGACATGACCAGGAACCAAATTTATACCTAGCATAAGATCCTAGAAGAGAAGTTTGGAAATAAGATTGATTACTAGCACTGTTTCATTACTTTAGAAAACATACCTAGAACATGATGGATATATTTGCTTTCCCATTTTGTATGGAAGAAAGAACCAGTAAGCAATGATTCAATTTCAAGTAATCATATACAAACACAAATTTTGTAAAGAATTTTATTACAAAATGATGCTATACAAGCTAGAGATTTAAAAAATTCCATAATCATGTCATTCTGGTAGAGTTTTCTGCATTCCATTTCACTAATGCATTCGAACTCTCCAAGCGACTTGAAGATACTATATTTCATAAGCATAACCTGCAGAACTATGTTCTGTTTTCTGCAGCATTGGGAGCCTTGGGGCACACAACTCCCAGGCATGTGTTTCCAACGTAACAGTCAAGAATGCGATGATAAAGGACTCAGACAATGGGGTCAGGATCAAGACCTGGCAGGGCGGGACAGGTAGTGTGTCAGACATATTGTTGGAAAACATCGAAATGAACAATGTCAGGAACTGCATAATCATAGACCAATACTACTGCCTGACAAAGGCTTGTCGGAACCAGACCTCGGCCGTTTACCTGACGGGCGTGTCCTACCGGAACATAAAGGGCACTTACGACGTGCGAAGCCCTCCAATTCACTTTGCCTGCAGTGACACAATGCCCTGCACCAACATAACCATGTCTGAAGTTGAGCTTCTTCCATATGAAGGGGAATTGGTGGATGACCCTTTCTGTTGGAATGCCTACGGGACTCAAGAGACCTTGACAATACCTCCCATTGATTGCCTGCAAGATGGGGAGCCTCAGGCAGTGGGAGAGGTTTCCACATATGGATGTTAGGACTTCAGGAGAGTTATTTAGTATGTTTGGTTGGTTATATAACTTACATTTTATGCATTGTATAGAGCCCAATAGCCATTGTTTGATTATGGGTCTTGATTGTTACTTTAGGCTCCATCCCTTTGGGGTTTGTTTCCCTTATTGTGTGATGAGGTGTTGTAGGAATGGGGGAGTTTTTTTTCCCTATTATGTAATACACTGGATTTTTATAATAATAATAAAATTGTAGTATGGGTTTTATATCCCACTGCACATATTGTTACCTCTGTAGCGGATGAATAATTAGTTTCAACAGCGGATGCTGTTGCCAGACTTATTACAAGAGAGAGGAAATTGGCCACATTGAAAATAAAAATAAAAATAGTTTTCAAATTTTTATCCGTTTGGTAATGTTGTCAATTTTTATTTGTTATTGTATGTTTTTGCTGTGTGTTTTTATTTGGTTTGGTAATTAGCATTTATAAGTTGTCGTTGTGCTAATAGTACTAGACTAATGTTTTAGTAAAAAAGAACATACCCATTTTAGTATTTTTAGTTTTTTTATTTCAAATTTTGTAAAAAACTAAAAAAAAAAAATTAAACAAACACCGTATTTTGTTTTTTTAAAAATAAAAAATAAAAAACAAAAAACAAAAACAATAAACTTTACCGAATGAGACCTAATTTCAATGAAAATGAAAACAGAAACTAGTGGTCCAAACCACAGCCTAGCGGTTGAAATTCTATTTCAGGACATATTCCGAGAGAGCATCCAGAAAACCAACCCTACCCGTTTTAGTTGTGACGATGCGGAAAGCCCAGATCCAACTTCCCCAAGGCAGCCAGGGTCCGGAGAAACGAGATACGACGTCGTGAGATGCTTCTTCCAAAATCTGTGGAGCAAAGCTGCAGTCTTTTATCTCGCGAAGCCTCAACCAGTCACAAGACCAATCTCTCTCTCTCTCTCTCTCTCTCTCTCTCTCTTGGTGAGACTAAAGTGAAAATACCTTCAGCTTCAGGTAGGTCATCTCATCATCTTACGAAATGCTGATAAATCACTGCTTCGTTGTTTGTTACTCTGCAAAACCCTTCTGTTTTATTGCTGTTTTTAAATTTTTGTTTGTTTGATAGGAATCAAAGTGTCTGTTAATATCGCTCAACAGAGGTTGACTATTGTGTGTTTTTTTTCCCCCTCAGCAATACAATTCCTGAGAAATTGCCGAGAATATGCCGTCACTTCAAACGGCATTGCCTCCTGAACTTGCCAACAATGCGATTAGAGTTAGTATTCTCTATTCATTTTCACTCAATCCCTATTTTTTTTTTTTCATTTTCGAATTTCAAATTTTATTTTCTTTCTTTACGAAGTCATATTGTGTAAATACTCCTAAAAGTCTACAATTCAACTCTTATGATTCTTACTCTTTCAATAGTTGAATTGGGTTTTTGTCCAATTGCTGAGGCGATTTTTTTTTTTGGGTGTGTAGCTTTACCGTGAATGCCTTCGAAGAGCTAAATACATCGGCAGTCGAGTATGTTATTGTTCTTTCTTTCTCTCTCTCTCTCATAAATTATCTATTGGTCTTCTGAACTTGATGTTGTTATGTTTCTTAGGAAGTTTGATCCTATCTAAATTTCAGAACTAGTGAAAATATAAGAGGTATTAAAATTTTTATTATTTAATTCGACTATGTGTAGAATATCCTAATTTGTAGGGTGTTGTTTCGAATTTATGTAAAGGTGATGTCTTTTGATGGGTTTGTGGCTATTAGAATTTTTTTTGGGGTGAGTTGATGAAGCCCTATTAATGTTTTTAAAATCAAACTGTGTTGCCAAAACTGCTCTCGATTCTCTTTGAAGCATCATTGCTGGCTTTTCTGTTCCTATATTTGAATAAATGTGTGATAGGTGAATTAGGATCAGATGCCATACATATATTTGATTCAGCATCATTATCTTTGTTAAACCACTGATATGAAGCTTCTCTTTGATGGATTTTGGTAAGTGACCCATATTTGCTCCCACTCTGAAGCTCTGTTATGGATGACCTTGATGCATTTCCTCTCTAAGGTCAAATCGATTTGGATTTTAAATTGCCAACCACAGTAAACATGATCAACCCATAAGAATTGGGTGTATAATTGATAGAAGCCCTAATAGGATTCATGGAGCCGACCCCAAAAAGTTGGGACAAGGCTTTCTTGAGTTGACTTTAAGCACTTAAAGGATGCAGTAAGTGTGTTGTAGCACAGGAAAGAGCTTTCAAAGCTTTTACCCTTAAAAGCTTTGAAGCCATAGTAATTGGAGTTCTTTTTCTTTTTAAAGTTCATGAATCTTCTAAGGGGGAAGTGTCTTTTAGTGCACGCTTTTAAAGGAACTTTGCTTGTTTCCTTTTTTTTTGGTCTGAGGAGTAAGGAGGAGGTGTCTTTTCATTTTTCTTCCTATGTTGACTTCCTAGATCAATTGTACGTGCCTGTAAATATATAGACATTTCCTTTTGTATATGGTTGCGCCCCTCTCAGTGCTCTTTTTATATATATTCTTTACTTATCAAAAAAAAAAAGTTCACGACTCTTCTAAACAAGGATTAAAATTTCGTTTCGAGGGATCGTTTCGGTTGGCTCAGAAACGGAAACGTTTCGGAAATGTTTCGGAATGTTTCCGAAACGTTTCGGAAATATTTCGGAATGTTTCCGAAACATTTCAAAAGTGACAAATATTAAAATAGTAAAATACAATCTTTTGTATAAAAATTATACACCTTTTATAAAAATTTTAAATTCAGGTTAATACAACTTATTGTTTAGGTATATAACATTGTGTTTTGGTGCATTTTTCTGTGTTTCAGTGTATTTTGATTATAATAATAGTGTTTCGTTATTCCACTAGTGTTTCGTTTCGCTCTCTTAGGAAACGGAAATGTTTTGGTCGTTTCGGTGAAAACAAATGGAAATTTTGTTCCTTGCTTTTAAGATTATTGAAAACCTTTTAGCTTTTATACAGAAAGACTACCACTGCTAACATGATCAAAGAGCCATATGTTAGTTATCTAATGACAATTACCTTTATGCACCCAACAAAAATAAATTATAATGTTACCTATAGTTACCAATAAAAAAATAAATTAATAAGTTTTATCTCTTTGCATATTACACTTTCAGAATCAGATAGCCCCGCTTGTGGATTAAAATTTTCTCCTTCCTGCATACTTACTCTAGTAGCCATGGTAAGGTAGTACTGTGAGATGCAGAAACCATTTATTTTTAGATGAGAGCCTAAGAAGGTTCTTAGTCTTCAAGAATGACTGGAAATTTCACCTACAAGGCATTTTGTAGTATTTACTAGTATGCCAATTTGGGAAAATTAGTATGGTAGGTTTCCTTGCCCTACTCCTAAATGGATGATTTGGGGATTTTCATTATTAATTTGGAGCAGGTTTGACCTGGCAATTGCTGCCCTATGTTGGGTTCAGGTTTGTTATGGTCGGGTTTTCGTCCATTAGTTTCCTGATATTTGTCTGTATGGCTCGTTAAAGTAGAAAATTTAACTATGTGCTCACATTTACTCAGACAAGTTTGAGAGCCTTCGCAATCCTGCCACCAGCTAGACAGTGTACGTGGCGAGTGTTCATGTAGGAATTTATGAACTTGATTGAGTTTGGGATGGATTATATATAATGCATTGGATTTAGGGTGTGGCCGTTGGGCCTTGCACTGCTGTACCTACCTGGTTTATGGAGAAAAATCAAAAGCAGCATCTAATATGATCTTGCTCAACTTCATACCTAATTGGAACCGTCTATGTAGGCATGTATCAAATTCTAGGCATGGAAATTGCAGGATGAGGAGGAGGATAATGAATGCTATGGGAACTCTTGTTGGCTTGAAAATTTACTTCCGGAGTGAGATACGGCACTCATGATTTTGGGGTCTATAGATGTTTTTAGGGCAGAAGAAAACATCAGGCATCTCATTAGTTTGTGAATCCTATCTTATTTTTTGGACAAACTTGGTTGAGTCTCAAACAGTAAATAGGACTGAAAATGCTATTTATGTTTATCTCAGAGTTGGAGGGGTTTTTGAATTCCTGGATTGTACTGAAAAGAACTAAAATAAAATAATCCAAATTTTGAATTTCTTCTTTCCCGATGTTAATGCTGATGAAATAATCAGATTGTAACGAAGGGGTTCAATACATGGCTTATTGGCATGCCTTCTGTCACCGGCCATTATTTTTGTTTTTTATCGGTTGAAGGGCTTTTAGTTCGGATACCACGGGACTACATTTACGTGTTTTGACTCTTTTAAGTTCATGTCAAATTCGACTTCCCCATTTAAAATTTTTTCCCCATTGATCTGTAGAAGGGATATGATATTTAACATGGGGCTTGCATCTGTTTAATCTGCAGCAACATAACACACAGCTCGTTGTCGATATGGTGAAACAGCAATTTAAAAAACACATGCATGAGACAGATCCAGAGAAGATTCAGAAGCTGAAGGATGAGTGAGTGTCCATTTACCTTGTTCTTCACGTATCCTTACTACGCTTTTTACGGGAGGCTTGTCAGAGGCCATAGTATATATTATATCTGGAGAATACATCTAAGTTGTTTGGTCTTCCCCCTCGGATAAGATTTTTCAATATGTATGAACTTTTGTCTGTGTCTTCGTTGTGTCGTGACCTACACGACACAACAGGTTTTGAAAATTGTTGTATTAGCGTGTCCATGTTGTGTCATGTCTGTGCTTAAATCGGGTTTTGAAAATTGTTGTATTAGCGTGTCCATGTTGTGTCATGTCTGTGCTTAAATCTAATCCGTGCTTTTTCTGGATTTGCAGTGCCGCAAGGGGACTCATAAACCACATACTATATGAATCTGAGAAGATGTCTGGTCGTAAATTCAGCAAGAACTCTTGATGTTCATTGAATGACACGGCTGCTAAGATTCTGCTGTTTGTAATTCTCAAAAGTTTTTTTTACTGTTATCGAAAGAATAAAAGATGAGAGTGAGAATCCAAGGCCAATGGTGGCCCTTTTGTATTTCCATTTTATGGTGTTCAGACTATTATACTGTGTGAGATCAGTGTCCGTGATTTTTTGAGAGTCATTCACTCAGCACCGAGACATTCAATTCACATGTTAGAAAGGAGAAGGCCCTAGTTAATTTCAATGGGCAAGTGTGTGCATTACCTTGTGAAATGTATCTTTGCTGCATCAATATGAGCATTGATAAACTGTTTCTTCTTGTAATGCTTTGGTTTGAACAAAGTGATTGTTGTTTGCCAAGGACACTTCTCAAAAGCTCCAGCCAGTTCAATTGACCTTCCATGAGAATAGTTCTGCATGTTTCTGAGTCATGTTGCAGCTTCAAATCCCGGGCAATTCCCCGAAATGCAGCTGGGGAAATTGAGAAGAGTATTTTCGTTCATGCTGTTGCAGTTTAAATAGTTGTGAAAGAAACCAAAACACTCTTAAAATTGATCAAGAATTAGTGACCGAGTCACAAAAGAGAGTATTCTCAAAGAACAATAGCACTCACTTATGCATGCTAACTTTCTGTGCTGCTTTTTTTGGCATCCCAGAAAGGAAAAAAAAAAAAAAAACCAACCACCAAACTTATTAATGTTTAACAAGACTCTTCCTGATGCTTCAAACCCTACCAACATCTTAACTGATGTTTTCTTAAGGGACGGCATATCACCATCACAACATCTCAATGTATCAGTTTCTAGGAAAATGTCAATAAAATTGGCCGTGACCAGTTTGTTATTAACAGAAAACAAATAAAAGATTGATATTCTCGAGTTCTCGAATGAATATTCTCTACTGACCATTAACAAGTTGAGATGCACCAGAACAAGTGCGATGGGGAAAAATTCATCTGCTTCTGTCCATTGTACTCCTTACACGTTGCAAAACACGAACAAACTCATAAAACAGCGAGAAATCTAAACCTGCCATTCCGTCACTGTCTGCAGCGATGCTATGAGTTTTTGATGAGTAGGTGTACGGGTTCTGACAAATGATGAAGTCGAAACCACCAAACTTCTTAACCAGGCTCTCAAGCCTGCTACTCGATAGCCTCTGAATGTTCTCAATCTGCACCAACTCCCCAGTTTGTCCAGTATTCTGCCACCACCTCTTGAGAATCTTCTGCTTTGTTTCACAAGGCTCTACGGAAACAACACCCTTTAACTGGATACCAAGGCGGTGCATAGTAATTTCTGCCCCTCCAATTCCACTGTAGATTGATAGAACACTTAGTCCTCCAGGGAACAAAGATTTCAACACAGACAAATGGTACCCCAATGCGTCTGTCTGGAAGCAGTGTTTGAGTGATTGAAGTCTTTCCATTAGGCTAAACTCAGCGTCACGAGTATGATGCAAAGGGTAGCCCAGAATTCGCTCAACATATTCTGGCTCTATGGGGGCAAGTTTGTGATGGCCAACCCACACAAGGTTTAATGTCCTGCACTGATGGAGGAGGTCTCTCTGCTGCTCTAGTGAAAGCAGCCCTCTAGAATCAGTTAATAACTTCCCAAGCCTATCACATAATGATGAAATCCCAGTTGTTCCAGAACTGATGCAGCTCAACTGCTTCCTTGTGTCCCAGGATGGCCACCATTTCTTTGTATATGGTATTGCATCTTCTATAGTCATTGGAGGCTTTGGAAGAATGTGAAATCTATTCTCAGAAGGAAGATTGTGTATATAGCCTTCCTTTCTACTCAAGGCTGAGAAGAACTGAGTATTTACAAATTCTGGCTCCACTGCATACAAGAACTGTGATATTTTCATCCAACAGTCTTGAGATAAATTCATGACATTTCCGTACAAGAAATACGGAGATTTGGCTACCATTTGATCAACACTCTTGCATGACTTGGGTTTGGACACTTTAGGCATTTCAATCCCAACCGTACGTCCTGCCTTACGATGGAGTTCTCTTTGGTGTACTGGCACCCGAAAGCTGGTGAATTTAGACTCCCTTTTTCTTGCTTCTAGACAAGTTGGGCCAAGAAAACTGCCTAACTCATCATCAAACTCTTGTTTTGGCCTTTTCAAACTACTTAACTCATCAATATATTCTTCTTTTGGCCTTTTTCCTTTATACTTCTCTAAGTCAATATCCCTAAGCTGAGAAACAGCGCCTGGAGTAAATTCCTCAGTTTTTACAGTCAATGGATCAAAAGAATGGTGGTTACTTAGATCATCTCTCATCCCGCTAGCCCAAGACCTATAGTTGATTTTAGTGCTTGAACAATTCCTACTGAAAGAAGTCGAGGGATGCTGCCAAAAAAGAAAAGAAAGAAAAGAAAAACAAAATAAAGTTCCAATCCAACCAAACCAGCTAATAGAAAGAACAATAAGAGCATGTCTGTCCACAATATTATAGTAAGCAAGAACAAAAGCCAAATACAGTAAAACTTTGCCTCAATACTGGCATCATACAAGACTAGAGAAACTCCACACAAAGTGAACTAGAACACTTGGAAACAAAGAACTTCCGAAAATGCCTGATATAAAATAATATCTCTAGCTCTTGCAAGCAAGTTCTTATCTTTAAAAGCTCAATGCAGCCACTGTTTTCATAGATAGAGCTTTAATAGAAAGTGACAAAACCTAAGCATAAACATCAAGGCAGCTAGACTAGAGTAGCAAGATCTGCAATGTCAACTTATGCATTGTAAATATATTTGTCAATTGGTTACAAACATTGCAAAATTTATTCACCAGCCATTAGGAAGATAGAAATGGAATAGCAGTATGGTTTATACAAAGAAAAATTGAGAATTTTAGTAAACAAAAACATGACTGAAGATGATAGAGGAGAAGAACCTTGGTTTTTCCGGAGGAATTATCAGCAACTTCATCTGCACAAATTGAGTCCGCAAGCTCGGAAATAGGAATTTCTGAACCTGAAAGACAGTATATGACTAATGACTAGAAAGTTGGCAGGAAACTGAAATGCATGCCCAACTGAGAACAAGGATGAAATGACTGGATGGTAAAATTTGCAAATTTCTAAAAAACCAAAACCATCACCAATTAAAAAATCTTCCAAAGATGAACTATGTATTTGAGAGATAGTATGTTGAGAAATGAGAGTTTGATGAGATATTATCCACAAGAAGGAAAAGCGAAACCTAAAGTAAAAAATAACATAGACTCTTGGAAGACAAATTAAATAGAGAACACCTATATATAGCTAGGTTCCCAACCCGCCACCCCCACACCAAAACACACACAAAAGGGAAACCCTGAAAAGAACAGTAGAAAAGTAAAAGAAAAGAAAAATCATAAGAAGCACAAGATCAGAAGAGGAAGAAAAGTAAAACTAAATGGACATAAATTGCTGTCTCCTATACCAAGAATAAATAACAAAAAACACAAGGCAGATAGGCATTGATCTATAGTCAATGTTATGATAATATTACCCACCGTACTTCTCTATAGCCGCAGAAATTTGATTCTCAGAGAATCCCATTTCAAGCAAACAAAGTGTCTTGTCTGTACTCCCAAACAAGGATTCAGTATTACGTACCTGTGAATTTCAGTTGGATTAGTAATTACCACAGGTCATATGAACATTGAACACAGAAATAAGGTACTTGATCTATGAAAACATGAAACAAATTAGTTGCATAACAAAAGGTTATATTACATTCACATAACAGAAGGTTAAGGTTTTATTATGTGGACACACTTGAACCAAATTTGACATGCTTTAAATCTCACTATTCTCTAATCCTTCTATCTAAGCCGTATGCAAAGTATTGAAAACTACTCTTGTATCTATCTGAAGAATTATTTTCTAATGCTACAAAAGAAAGGTCACATCTTACTTTCAAGATAGGTCAGATACGTGAACCAGGCTATATATGAAAAGTATCTGATACTTCTTGAAGATTAAAAAATAAATAATTTCAAATTGTGGATATGTATCCGTGAGTATCTGATGAGTATTAGTATCCGATTCAACTACAATAAGCATGCAACTCCCTTCTAGAAGTAGCCATGCTTTATAGTGGGAGGATAATATCTGTCTAAAATCATTCCCCTTTTTGTCTCGACTCTTCAGGAAATGCATATATATCGTACCCATCAGCACTTTCTAGTGTATGCATAATAAAACCATTGCATAGCAATCAAGTAAACAGAAACACAAATAGGGGCTCCACCACTCTAGTCACACAGAGAACTTATGATAACATGGACAACTTTTCAGTGGTAAAGTAGTACCAACTACTGCCACTAAAAGATTTAAGCATTACAATATGGGACCCACCACCCACCACTACATGAAAGGTAAAAGATCATAACGGAAGTGAGACATAAAAACATGGGTACTACCTACCTATTGGACTTTTTTCCTGATAACATTATCATATGTTTACTAATAAATAGCCTATTAAAAAAACAGAAGCATTGTCCTATAATGCTAAGGCTGATGCTGGAAAATTTCTTGCTAAATTAAACTGTATGACATCCTTAAAATGCAACCAACTCAATCACAATAAAAGGAATGAATTAACTAATCAAACTAATATATACACATATATTATACGTAATGAAAGAATCATCAAAGACATACATTGCCATGATTTAGGTCATCCTTATCCTGTGCTTGGTTTTCAGCCATCCGAGCAGCAAAGATGAAGTCCACTAGTTCATTGATTGGAGCATCTTCACCTGACGGAGGATCAGGATAGAAAAACTCAGTAACGTAACTTCATACATCCTACAATGATGAACCAAAATGTACACACACATTGAGTATTTCATGTAAATACTCATGAAAGTATGTAAGTCTTGCCGCATGTCACCGCATGTCAATTAGAAATACTTTTGGAAGTTTAACTGGTAAATAGAAAATCACAAATGCTAAAGCCATTCAATATAGAGAAAGCTAGGCTAAGAACAAAGTGTTCCCCTATAAAATTTAAACTTCAGAAACTTTCACATACCAAGTTTATCCATTGCAAAATTTACTTCATCCAAAGAGAAATTCATCATTAGCAAGGATGCTCTTTTGTCATCATTAACTCCATTACGTACATCAGGCTCCTGCAGTGGACTGAAGATTAAGCCAAACCATGGACAACTTAAAAAATCCAAAACCCAAACAAAAACAATGAAAAACAAGAGCAAGTATAAAAAAGCCTCAAAGACAAATAACATCCGGTGATTATCATGACATCATTAATAACAAGAAACCCATAAAAATTTGAGTAACTCAATAATAGGTTACTCTGAAATATCAAGAACAAGAACTAACAATAATTATGCTTTGATATACAAATCTATTCAAGAGCAAAACAATCCAATTTTGAAAGCCGTCCTTGAGCATGTATTACCAAATAAATGAAAAGATACCTGAAAATCGTTCTAGCAAGGCCTAAATGTGATTAAGTCTGGATTTAATGCAAGGGGATTCACAACATCTGATTGCATATGCTCTCTCTCTAGTTTGTTCACTCTCACAATGGCTTTCTTTTTAATTATTTTTGGGTAAATTACACTTTCCACCCCTAAAGTTTACATTCAGCTCGCATTTGTTCCTGAATTTTTAATTGTAATAGTCGACCCCCTACAATTACGGTCAACTCGTACTGTGGACCTTCCGTTGGCTACCATTTGTCCAATTGACGGCCCCAGTGGCTAGCAGAAGATTCACATTGCAACTTGATCATATGTGTAGGTGTTTGATTGTTACAATTGAAATATGAGGGATTAAAGTGGGATTTGGTGTAAAATGCAAGGGTGATAAGTGTAATTTACCTAATTTTTTTTCATCCCATATATGTAACCTTGGTGAAGAGGAAACAGAAGTACAATGATATACATCTCCATAATTTTAACCTTTTAGGATTAGGATTGTAATAATCACTGTCTGATTATAATCATTTGACATAGGACTTTTTCCTTCTGGTAGTACTTTTGAAAGTGACCCACAATCAACCTACTTTATCTATGTCATTTGAAATGGAAAAAAAAAAAATGTGGTTCTTTGAAACACCATATTGATGTGCTTTTCAATACAGATTATGAATTTTCACTCCTTTTACCGAGTTTCCATATAGGATATGTCTCTACTTTCCAGGAAAATAGGAACTCTTCTAAAATATTCAAGGAGGGCCAATTTCAAACTCCACCCCCCCACCACCCAGGCCGCCACCTCTCAAAGGAAGTGTGGATTACGTAGATGAGCACGCATGTTCCACATTCAAGTTTGTTACCCAAGGCCACTGGTAACGGTTATTATATATCACTAAGGGAAGGGTGCCAGAAAAGAAAGACCAATGTTTCTGGGCCATGCTTATCTCAGGAACACAATATAGAGAATGGAGAAGAAAATCAGGAAACTGCAGAGTACTCAAGGCAATGGTTGAGACTTGTTGAGGAAGTAATTAACCTCCATTTCATTTATAAAAAATCAAATATACAGTTCCATGTTAATCCATTAGAGAAAACAAAGGAAACAAGCACAACTATCACACAACCAAGATCCCAAAAATTACCTCTTTTGAACATATAGGTGCTGCAATATTGGGGGAACTGCTTGTGTCTTTGTCATCACCAAACAAGCCATCAAGAGAATCTGACGACACAGAATATGATTTATGAAGAACCTGTAACATTCCAAACCAGGTCAGCTACTAGTGATTATTAACTTCAACTGAAAAAGACACCAGAGAGAACTAAGAAGCACAAAGTGAACCAACATAACTTCTGGGCCTGTACATCTCAACAAAGTGTCATATCTACAAGAAAATCATAAAAGTGAAAGTTTGGGTGTGATTCATTTTGCTGCAATCAAGTGCTTCAGTATCATTGTACTGGCCTTTCATACAAATTCTATTACCATTCCTCTTAGCCTTTCATTCTCAAGTAGGGTCATCTTTGTGCAATGTGAACTACTTGGAAAGTCAATCACCCTATAGATCATTTGAGGATGTGGACAGTCTACTTCAAAGTCGAAATATTATTTTTTGAATGTTCTCTGGGGGATAAAAACGGTGAATCTTACCGTCGACAAATTTTTTGTGAGTTTTGGCTTAGTTTCATAATTGTTTTTTTTTTTTTTTGATAAGTGAATTAAAGGGTACCAAGGAGGTATCACCCATGTACAAAAAAATAAAAGGAAGCAGAATTATACTGTCTATACATATACAAACCACTCTATAAACTGCAAATTTTGATTCTACGATGGCTCAACCCCACCAGAGAACAAACTACACAAATAGCTATAAACCTTTTTAATCAATTGGATTCATAAAGGAACAACTTCTTACATGAAGAAACACACCAAAGAATATAAGTGAGTTGCACAGCCAAGATGACAGCAATATACCTCTTTTGGATGACTATCTACAGCTATTTCATCCTTGCTGCTAAATAAGCCATCGAGAGAATCTGAAGATTCAGATTGTGGTTTTTGAAGAGCCTATTTCCAAATCATGCAATTTTTAGTTAATATAGCTCCAGCTGTAAATCATGAAAAGCATAACGCATTGCACAATTGACCTTCTTAAACAAAATGTAGGCAATGCATACATATGACTCCTGGAAGCACCACTAGTTTATTCAGACTTCCATGATAAATACAAGAACATAACAACGCGTACTTTGCTTCTATCTCCAGAAGCAGATTCCTCACGAGAATTCAGTTCCTTTTCTGAATAAGGATCCATGTAATTAATACAATGAATCAACTACTGCCCTATAATTGTGACCTTGCAGATAGTGAATGACAAACTGGCATAGCAGATTTGCAATATTCAGCTAGAATGTAGGGAAATTTTAAACGTGACAGGAGATCACAAAACTATTAAGAAAAACAGATCCATTGAACTTTGACATCAGGCTACAGATTTCACATGTATATTTCAGTTGACGAAAAAGTAAATGATGCTGATACATGGACAAAACAGAGACATGATTTTGCTTAGTGAAGATGTCACAATGACCAACCCAGTTCGAGAATAAATCATCTCCGTGAAATATTTCATGTTCAACAATTAATTGTAATGCATGAATCAATCATAATTAGGAAATGTTTCATATTCGAGAATTAACAGCGATTAGGTCATAAATTAGGTAGCAAAACTTCTAGTAGCCACAAAATTAGACGAGAAGCAAGGAAATCTCAATGGAACAAATCAAGGATTTTTTTGTTCACTATGTTATAATACAACAGAAAGGGGAAGGGGAAATTTGACCCGGTAGAGCCAAGAGCAAAAAGCACAACCGAAGCACCACCGCTAAAAGGCCTAACTTTTGAAGCGATGATGGCACCTTATATACCCATGGCAGTACTGTACAAACACCTATGAGTATACAACATACCATAATCCCTTCAAAAGTCAGGCCCTTTCAGAGGTATGATGGTACCTTGTATACTCATAGCAGCCCTATATTATGATGGCACCTTATATACTCATAGCAGTCCTATACCAGTGTCTATGAGCATATAAAGTGCCATCATCCCTTTAAAAGTTAGGCGCTTTCAAGATGTATGATGGCATAATCCAAGCACCACCTCTAAAAGGCCTAACTTTTGGAGGGATGATGGCGCCTTATATATTCATGACAATCTTATACCAGTGTCTTTGAGTAACTAAGGTACCATTATCCCTTCAAAAGTTAGGCCCTTTTAGTGTGTCTTATTGCTCTTGGTTCCTTTTTCTTTTGGCTAACTAGGTGTCCGGACCAGCTTGCGCGTGCCTCGACTAATCCCTGGGCTTGTGCAGGCCCGCAGCCCACACAAACGTGGGGGTGCCCCTAAAGAGTTGATAGCACTTAAGAGGTTTTGAATCTAAAATCTTGGAGGGAGTAGACCCCCAAGTTCCAAGCCCTGACGCCCAGACCAACCCCTTGGGATTAATTGCTTTTGGTTCTGCCATGTCAACGTTCTGCCTTCCCCCCGTACTATAACTAAAAAGAAGATAATGATGTGCATGAGGCTCCCACCACTGTGGGTTTTGCAGAGGATCCTATGTGCACAGCCTTACCTCTGCATGCGGAGAAGCTATTTCCTAGCGAAATCGAACAAATTGAGTAAAAGAATTTGTGTCTGATAGAAAGAACGCAGGATACATTCAAAATATGCACGAACACAAACTGTGGAATTAAATGGAGTGTGGAGGTAGCTCTAACCATTGACAAAAATACATCTAAAATGCAATACTACTTTGCAAGTTTAGATCAACCATATAAATGTCACCAAATATGGAAAGAAATAGATGAATTACAGCTGCCAAATCTAAAATCTTTCTTAACAGAGTTCAGTACCAGCTTATATTGCTGGCAAAACTAAATACATAGATAAGAACAGCTTAGAAGCAAATATGCTAGACATTGGGCTATTGCCCATTAATGGGGTTCATTTGTAAATATATATAAATCTTGCTAAAAAAGATAAAAGTGAATAAGTAATAAATGAGTGATTAAATAAATAAGTAGATAGTTAATTGTGACCCATTTCCTCAACTTAATGAACATAGAGACATTTTTACGATATCTTTCCAACTTAAACTAACTGAGATTATACCACACGAAATATATTCACTTACAGAATAGGCAAAGAGAGTCTCCAGTAATAAGTCAACATTGTCCTCACCTAGATTGAAAAGAAATACTCTTTCTGGTCAAGACCATTAAGAAATGTTACATTTATTCTAGAGATGAAAAATAAATTCATCAGAGAAATTTAGTTATAAAAAATAAATTCAACAAAGAAAAATAGCATTATGAACTTTGCTTTTGTGCACAACATAACATACCCTTTTCTTCAATCACTTTGTGAACCAGAGAAGGTGAGAATCCCATGCCAATGAAAGATGATCTTAAATTGCTCCCTGATGAGCTCGCAATATTTTCCTAGAATAGATATTTTTCCATCAGGGAAAGAAAAAGGGCGACAAAAATAAGAAAATATCTTGTGTAAAACCTACTTTCCAATTTCTAAGTAAATGCCAGAAAAGTAACAACACAATTAAGTGACCAAAAAAAATCCAATACTACACACAGGAATGATAAAATTTGGTTACACGTGATCTATGCCCAAATTTTAAGATTCAAATATCACAATGGATGTAGAATAGAGGGTATAAAAAAGACCAAATGTGCCCTGAGGCCTGTTCTTGACCAGACCCATAGTTTTGTCAAGATGCCTCGTGAAACAAAAAGAATGCTTGTATGCTGCAATAATTCTAGACATAGAAGACAATGTAACGAAACAAGACTTAGAAGAGAACAGAAACTTTTTGGGGGAGGGGGGGGGGGGGGGGGGGGGGGGGGGGCATTGTTGTGGATTATCAAGAAGAAGGAAAATGTTTGGCCCCACGCAACATAGAGCACCAGCCAGAAACTTGGAGCAAAGAAGTGCTACCTCCTCTCATTTCCATACCAAGTTTTAAGAAAATAATTAAAGGATATCCTAAAACTTGAGGAAGTAAAATGCCAATATTTATTAAGAAAACTGACAAAAAAGAAAAATCTATAGCATCGACCAAAAGGTTTTCTTGTCAGACATTAGTATATTAATTGCCTTAGCCCCATCAGATTTTGTAATCTTAAATCTTGATACCACCAGCACAAACTATCAATTAAACAGCAGACCATAAATGCAAAACACGTGAACAGGTCCATATCTGCATTTTGGCTAGCATTTTTCACTATGGATGGCAGCAAGAGAGGTTTTACTTCTAAGGCAAATGTGGAAAAACAAGGAAAGCTTGCCATTGCCAAGTCAATTATTCACCAAAAGTTGCTGCCACAAGGAAGGAAGACGACTAGATGGGCCTCTTCTAGGAAAGCCACACAGCTGCTACATTCAAGGTTTCTTTTGGAACAAGACAGTCGCCCAGAGTGTTTGAAAAAGCCAGCAGCTCATAGACCATTGTTGACAATTCAAAACATGTAATCATGATAATCTTGTTGTAGCATTTCCGTTTTTATACACAGTGCTAAGCAAGGTAAGTATGCTTTGCACAAAGAGTGTAGTATTCACGGTTTGGACTGTGTATCTTCCGAAATTGTTTTTGTTGCATTCAAGGCTTTTCAAATGAATCTGTTCATTGAACTGCTATCAGTTGCCATGCAAAAGACAAAACAACTTTTGCAATGACCCTTTAGAGCCTGCTTGGAACTTGGGGGAGGAGAGGGGAGGGGAGGGGAGGGGAGGGAAGGGAAGGGAAGGGAAAATTTTAAAATTTTCCTCCCTTTTCCCTTCCCTTATTTGATTCTACCTAAGAGAAAAAGGGAACAGAAAGGGAAGGGAAAAGAGAGCGAAAAAGTTAAATTAGTCTCTCTCTTCTTTCCTTCCACTTCCCTTTAATTTTCTTTACAAAGACAAACAGGGAAGGGCAAATACTTTTTCTTCATTTTCTCTTTCCTTTCCTTTCCGTTCCTTTCCCTTCCCTTCCCTCCCCTCTCCTCCCCCAAGTTCCAAACAACCTGTTAATTAAGAATGAACAATGGAAAACTATGATATGATTACCACTAACCAAAGTCAACTACCATAAGATATCACAAATCAGAGTAGAAAATTTTATACATATAAATAAGCACCACAATAATCAATTATCTGCAAAAGTGAGGCATACCCCAATATGACTTGAGTGTGTATTCTCTGATGGCAAGTCCAAACCCAAAATCTCAATCTTTGGCGTGGTTTTCTCAAACTTTGACATGGTTCTGGAGGCCTCAGTGTCTGGTTCCGGTGATTTTTCGCTGTCCGTGACATCTGTGACCTCACACTACAAAGTAAGAAATAAGAGATGAATGAGTTTGTAAATACCTTCGACAGCATCATATGACAATTAATGGCTAATATTTATGTGTACCATTTTGAAATGTAAAAATGGCAGCAAAGCTAGAAAGTTGTAGTTTACATAATACCACAACCTGCATAGAACCAACCTGTGTGAGTCTCTGCAAAATAAATAATCAAATCAGCCTAAGAATGGACTGAAACAACACCCAACTTTTAAAACTCCTGAAAATGCAGATCTATTAAGCAAACAAGCAGCCTGTATAAATGCAGATCCAAAGATGCATTATGGAGTTCAGAGGGTATAACAAGAGCTAAAAGCTTGTTATATCACCAAATGTATAAATCTGTGGCACCTGGAATGGAGAACACCAACACATGTAACAATGTAAACAAAGCTTCTCACAATAATAGTCACAAACAAATTAAAAGAATCTGCATCATGAAGGAAAATATTGCAGCTACTCTACGGAACAATAAAAACTGCATCAAGAACCATCTCATGGAGTCAAATCTGAAAGTCATACTATATGTAACTTTGGCCCAAGGGTGATTAAGCTCTGAAAAAGTCACGAATCGAGATAAGAGCAAGATTGGTTACTCTTCATGCTGGCTAGAAAAACAATGACAGATATTTTCTTACTTCAGCAACCAGTGGCTAGATTTATTGACAAGAATAAATCAACATATAAGGTCTTTATTGATTATACCTGAAATGGAATGGAAATAAATCCTCAGAGCGGAAAAAAATAATCAATAGCATTGAAATCGACGATGGCACCAATAGTATATCAAATCATACATGGTACCTTCCAGATTTGGTATGCTGAATTGATCAATACATTTCTCCAATAAATTTGATGCTCTGTAGTTAGAAAACTACTAAATCAACCTAAAAGACTACTCTAGGAAGAACTTTCCTTTACAACAATTTTTATACGAAGGAAGACGAATGTACGCCTGTGTGTGTGTGTGTGTGTGTGTGTGTGTGTGTGTGAGAGAGAGAGAGAGAGAGAGAGTAAGCGCAATAAATATCAATTTCTAGCAAATGTATGCCAAAAAACCAGAGAAAACAATTTTTGCAGAAATTAGCCACCCACCGTATGAATCCTCCGAAGTCCGAACCAATATCTCACTCTGAATAACCACAGCCGAAAGAACATCAATCACATACATATATACATAAATTCGGATATCTGTGCATGCATGTTTATATATATATGCGTATGTGTGAATATGTGTGTAGAGAGCATAAATGTCATGCAAGACGAAATGAACAAAAAAGCAAATTAAGCCAAGCTAAAAGGCCAGAGCCGACGGTAAAGTAAGCGCAATTTGAAAAATGAACATCAGAAATCACTATCATCATATATACCTTACCTACAAGAAGAAGAAGATGAAGATGAAGAAGAGAGAGGAAGTGAATGTCCACGTGGATGTGGATGTGGTGGTCTGGTCTACGGTGTACCTGATCGGGGATTTCACCGGTGACGGCGACAGAGCAAATTGAAGTCTAATTCAGCGGGGCAGTGGCGCGTGGGCTACACTTCAGGCCATCGGCGGCCTCAAGCGAGATAATTAATAAGATTCGTCTGAGAGAACTCAGTCTGAAATCTGAATGATGAGAAAGAAAGCTGTAAAAAGGAAAACTGAAGTGCAGAGTACGGACACCACTTTGGCTTCGGTGTCCCAAAATGAACTGACTAACTTGGGCGATAAAATTACCATTAACCGCGGCTAACTCGCGAAATTACAAATAAGCCTCTGAAACCAGGCGATCATTAAAAACACGTTAAGTGAAAGCTATAATACGTTTGAAACTCATTAATCTACATGGTGATTAAAGTCTTCTATGGCCACTTGAGCTGATTTTTTATTCACACGTATCATATAAAATAGCTCCGTTATTTTTCTTTTTTTTGTAATTATCTTTCTTAATTACTTCGTCGTAGTTTCAACGTATTAGCCGCGGCTTATGGTAATTTTGCTAATTGAGGCTTTTACGTTTCCACGCTGTAATCAGTGGAGGAGGTCTGTCACCGGCTTTGTGCTTTCATTTCCGTGCCTCATTGGGTGAGGATATCAAAAGGAGGTTGGTGGGGGCTGTTTTGTATTTTTCTCATGACACTGGAGCGCCCCGACGTGATGCATGCATTACGCGTGTCATATATCTGGGGACTGCGGTAAATTTTTTGTTTTTACCTCTGTGTTTGTTGCCTTTTTAACCGTTATGTTTTGTGTGTGGATTCAAGGGGAATTACACTTTATCCCCACTAGTTAGGTCTAGGTTAAAACAGGCCTCTTAAATGTTGAAATGTGACATTTATTATCTTTATAATTTTATATAACCTACAAAATACATAAAAAAATATTAATTGACAGTACGCGGAACACACTCCCACAAGAAATCATCGGTAATTATATGAGAAAAAAATCTCACATGATTTATCAACGCCTTGGACATTTTTACCTGATGGACTCATAATTACCCATTCAATAATCTAATGTTACATAGTTGAAAGAAAATGCAAGAGTAGTGGTGTTGTGAATAATTATAGATGACCCACTAGAACATGAGTCACCCGCAATGAATGACTTTTTTTTTGCAAACTTCACCGTAGAAAGTATGGCGAGAGATTGTGTGTGAAATCTTCACATTGGATTTTCGCTTTATAAATAGACATAGTTCCAACAAAAGAAGGGGTGCAAGAAGAAGAAAAAGAGAGAGAAAAAACAGAAAAAGACTAGATGGGCCTCATTGTGTGAATAATTATTAATTTAATTACGTGTTCTTATTAAATTAAATAGGTGTCTTAAAAAATAATTATTTTTTCCTTTTTGACAACTATGTACCCTTTACAACTTCATGACAATCTACATGGTGATTAAAGTCTTCTATGACCACTTGAGCTGATTTTTTATTCGCACGTATCATATAGATTAGCTCCGTTACTTTTATTTTTCTTGTAATTATCTTTCTTAATTACTTCGTCGTAGTTTCAACGTATTAGCCGCGGCTTACGGTAATTTTGCTAATTGAGGCTTTTACGTTTCCACGCTGTAATCAGTGGAGGAGGTCTGTCACCGGCTTTGTGCTTTCATTTCTGTGCCTTAATGGGTGAGGATATCAAAAGGAGGTTGGTGGGGGCTGTTTTGTATTTTTCTCATGACAATGGGCGCCCCGATGTGATGCATGCATTACGCGTGTCATATATCTGGGGACTGCGGTAAATTTTTTGTTTTTACCTCTCTTTGTTTATTGCCTTTTTAACCTTTATGTTTTGTGTTTGGATTTAAAGGAGAAATTACACTTTGTCCCATCACGTAGTTAGGTCGCGGTTAAAACAGGCCTCTTAAATGTTGAATTGTGACTTTATTACCTTTATGATTCAACATTAATTGGGATATGTTATGAGAGTGTATTCCACGCGTCATTTAATGGGACATGTTTTGTGTATTTTACAAGTTAGATACAATTATAATGGTAATTAGTATCACAATTCAACTTTTAAGAAGTGTTTCTTAATCGGGACCTAATCATGGCCATCTATTCGTTTTTTTTATTGATAAAAAAAAAATTCAAAATAATAAACTTAAAACTCATAAAAAATTCTAAAATTAAATTTCAATTGGAAAAGTTAGCATTTTTTTTTGTTTCTTGAGGTCAAGATGTCAAAACTCATCCTACTTCAAATACATTCAAAGAACTTTTGTACCATGTTTGGTACCCAAATTTATCTAAAAAAAAGCAAGCAAAGAAAAATAAAAATGTGAGAGAAAATAAAATAAAATAAAAGATTATTTTTCTTTTATTTTTCATTTTCTGTTACAACACCAAACCATTGATTCACACATAGCAGTTATTGTTTCTAGCACTTATATTGACTAATATGACAAGAAGAGTAAATAAAATGACATAATTCACATATGAAAAAGATTTAAGATGCCGGAGTCCTAATTAACAAAAGGTGATATCATTCTAACTCATATTTATTAAGTCTTGTTTGAATCTTGAATTTGTTAAAAAAAAAAAAAAGAAATAAAAAGCTAGTAAAAGAAAACGAAAAAAAATAATTTTTTTGTTTTTTATTGGGTTAGGAAAATGAAATAAATATATAGGCATTTGTCATAAAATTTTATTTTTGTGTGTAGTTACCCATAATATGTAAATGTGCACAAGTAATTTCATCTCTCTTTCATAAGATCTAAACATAAGTTTATGGTTCTTGGCTTCCAAATTCACCTGGGAACTCCAAGATCAATAAATATATTTACACCTTCGGATGCACCAAGAGGCTTTTCTTTATAAGCTCATAACACAGAGAGAGAGAGAGAGAGAGAACTGAAATCTCAATAACAAATTGGCACCGGCAAGCAAAAGAAAATTATCTG
This sequence comes from Euryodendron excelsum, assembly GCA_033060915.1. Taxonomy (NCBI): domain Eukaryota; kingdom Viridiplantae; phylum Streptophyta; class Magnoliopsida; order Ericales; family Pentaphylacaceae; genus Euryodendron; species Euryodendron excelsum. The sequence goes on from CM065399.1 coordinate 31,857,849, forward strand.
TATCTTGAATTCATTGATGGAAGGTGAAAAAAATTGTAAAGGTGAGGTTTACAGACACTGTATTCCACTTTAAAAATCGGTCAACATCACCACCCCCACCATTATGCCCCCAAGAAAAACCCAAGACGACAACAGCAACTGCTGAACAAAACAACTTCAGCAGACCAACCCAAAGTAGGACTGCAAAAGGAATAACAAAGATGAACTAAAGAGAGTAATACACTTGAGATGCAGTTGTAACAAGAACCGAAATACGATAAACTCAAGTTTACAACGCAAGAATTCGCATCCTGCTGCTAGCGATACTACTTGGTTGCACATAATCCCGACACAAATAACTTCCAGGTAATGCAGCTATAACTCTGCATCATCAAGGCTGAGACTGAGAACCACGTTTAGCATCACCTGCCTCGTCAATCTGTAATGCTTTAGGATCAAGTGGGATACTCCCAACTGTAAAGAAACCAGAAGAGTCGGCAAAACCATTAACTCTAACAGGCATCGACCCTACCGTGACAACATCAACTGGTTTAGTATCTGCAGCTACCGTAACAACATTAGAGGGAGCCTCTAGAGGTTTAGGTTCAGTTTGCTTTGGGTTGATAGTGAGCGAACCAATCTTTAATGGCGATACATCATCATGTTTTGCTTCATCTGCAATGTGCTTAGCATTTTCCTTGGCAATCCTTAAGCTGCTGATGCCAGGATCCAAATAAACCTGCTCAGTTACAGAGTCCAGAGTCTTTTCCAAGCTATTAAGTTCATTAGGCTTCATAGTTTTCTCATCTTCTCTAGAAGGCATGTCAACCAGAAAATTTTGCTTCCGAGGAGGATCTAATGCAGGTATAAGGAATGAACTTCCATAGTTTTTGATCAGTAACCTAGCTTTCTCCTCCTGCATGAACTTCTGTCGATTTTCATAGTACATGAAGTCATCCAGTAAAGATGTCTTCAATGTGTAATTTTTGAAAATTTTAAGCATCTCAATACCATGCTTATACCTTATCTGCACATAAACAAGGACTATTAAAAAAGCCACTCTCACTAACCAAAATGTGCTACTAGCCAAGCCACGTAGAACTAAGAGCGATCAAATCTAATCCATAATGTCACAAAACCAAGTCAAAACAAATCCAATACTAATTTTCATTCAGAGCCAAATATTCAAGGCAGAAAAGCTGTATAACAGACATGAAAGTTTATGAACTCCCTGCGTCAAATGCAAATACCATTATGTTCTAAGATAAGATTTAAAAATTAGTCCACCAAAAAAAAAAAAAAAATCACATTGGCTGGACATGTAGAACTTCTAAACCACCTCTTCCATATGTTAGTTAACGATAGTTCGATCAAGTGTAAAGAAGCCCAAAGACCGTGTCAATAAACTGAAGGAGATAACATTTATATTAAGGCTAAAAGAGAGCATGGGTGACAGCTTAGAACCATTAGTAACATAACTTATATTCCAATTACAAATATATTGCCTGGATAATGTTGGATAATCTAGGTAGGGGAAAGGACTCTAGCCAAATGAAACTGACCGCAACAGTATATCACTTGGTTGCAATACAAGGTTATTTAAGCCACTTATTCAAGAGTGTAACAGATTCATGCACTGAACTTTTGCATAAAAAAGTTACATATATCCTTCTAGATTTAAGCTATCGTTGGTTAGTACACGGTCATTCTTTTTTTATTTTCCCTGTAATCTGTTGGGATCAACAGAACTATACACTCAATCAAATACCTTCTACCAAAATAAAGCAAACAAATCAATGAAACCAAACATGCCACTTTAATGATTATAATTCATAGTCGGGGTAAAAATTTACGCAGCAATGATCAAGTTGTAGATGCATGATCAAAATGTGAACAGTAGTATATCAGGTGCAAAAGCTAAACAAACCTCTTGTGTATCTCTGCTGTTAGTTACTGGCTTATTCTCATTGTTCTCTAAAATGATATGCCGAAAGTTGGGGTTTGGTACATCTTTTATAACGTGCCACTTCACAGAGAAGCTCCCACTCCATTTATCTTGCTGCCAGAAATCCATATCTTTATGGAAGTCAACAGGGCCAGTCATTTCTGCAACACCACAGAATTGGCCACTTGCATTAACCTGCATTTAGAAAAACACATAAAAATAAAATTAAAAATGTTGAGAACTTGCAAGATTCAGAAAGTTCAGTAATCAAGTGTTAAAACAAAGCTTGCTGCTTTAACAAGCACCTTCCTGTATAATTGTAGTTAAGTGGGTAAAATGAAAACAGTGAATAACTACTCACAGAAAAGAACAGGAAGACGGGACAGCCTCTTGGTTCTCCAGTAGCTATTCTCTGGGCATCTTCATATGCACTCTGCAGCTTCTTGTTTCCATTAGGTGTAGATGACCAAACATTATATTTAATACTCTTGTGCACATCATCCTCACTGTAAGATTTGATAACAAAGAATTTTGCGTTGACATAATCTGATGGAAAATCATCCTTGTTATACTGATCAGTATAGATAATGATGTTTCCTTGTGGATCACTCTCTCCAGCTCTAGTTGTGTAAGCTTTAACAGCCAAATGATTTTTGGATTTGTTGGTTCTAGGGCCTCGATTCTGTTCAGTCAATGCATCTGGACTTCCATTAACATCATTTGAGACTCTGCCATAGTGGAACTTGGACCGTATCTTTTCCACACTGGCCCGTCCATGAGCACTTGGTCCAAAGTGAGACAAGCCATTGCTGGAAGAGAGAGCCATTTTTAGTTGGTTACGATGAGACAAAGCCTTCCCATGTGCAATGTTGTCAACAGCTTGAGCACCCCTACCCTGTTAACACAGAAGTTAGATAAGAAGCCTGGCAAAATGATGCCTGGAAGCAACAAACACCGTAATTGCAACATTTATGCTACAGTTAGTAAGATGGAAAATGGGAGGCATGGGAAAGGAAGGGAAGGGATGGTGGGTTTCCTTGTTCTTGTTTGGGTGGAGGCAAAGGACAATTGGAAGGAAGTGGGTGATATTGTTTTACAATGTACCCTTCAATTAAGAATAGAGGAAATATTGCAACTTCACAGTTTTGTATAAAGAGAGACAATTCATTCCATCCTCTCTTCTGCTGTTGGGCAGATTGGAAAATATGGGCCCAGGGGAAATCTCCCACCTTGTACTTTTTTGCCTTCTCTTCCCCCCAACCAATTAACAGAAAGTCCTTCCATCAGAACCCACCCCCCCCCAACCAAAAAAAAAAAAAAAACCAGAACCCCCAAAAAAATAAAAAAACAAAGCGAAAAAATCACCCCTTCATGCATTCCTTTCCCTCAAACAAAACAGGCTGTTAATCAAACACATACATATCCAACCTGATGATTAAATATCTTTTTGGCACTGGAAGAGAACCAAATAAAACTTTTTGGAACCAATGAGTTTTAATTTGTATTCTAATGGTAGGGGTTCATAGGAGCTGAATCCCATATTCTTACAATAGGATGGACGGCATGGCTGAGAAAAAAATGATAACACATAAAATGATACCATACAAAAAGGAATTTAAATTCTGTCAACCTGAACGAAGTAATAATCCATGACTATAGTCTCTATAATGATCCAATGTGTGGACAGCATATCACAGAACAATCAAGAGTGAATCTACTTATTCAAAAATACATGGATGTACAACCTCTATGCTTTCTTAGAGAACAAAGAATATCTGTTGAGCATTACCTGTAGCATTTGTGAGGACGCCAAACTGGAAAAATTACCAGAAGTAATATTTCCATGTGCTGCAGATAGCTTACTTGGCCCAACAGTAGATTTTGGGCTTTCTGATACCCTGGCAAAGGAACGTGTCTGATTTGAAGCAGGCTTTGGGGGGGTCAGAGTGAAAGTTGAAGATGCTGAAGACAGGTTATTTTTTAGACCTCGGCCATCAGCTCTATTTGCAGTAAATGCACCAGTGTCTAAGAAGGGTTCTGTTGGACTATTTGAGATGATCTCTGGCCCAGATTGGACAACCATGGGGAAATATGCAGGGGAAGACGGAGGGTTTTCATAAGATGGGATGGTGTAATACTGTTGCGTCCCTATAAACGGGCTATCAACTCCTATCATAGCACCAGGAATGTAAGGGTTGTATGGGTTATATGGAGTCTGTGTATATCCATAGCTAGGTGTATAATATACATATGGCAAACTTTCAGTTTGTGCACCCTGTAGAAGGTAAAATACACAATGAGAAAAAACACAAACAATATTAATGTAGCATTCAAAGACAAAGCAAGAGAAAATACTAACCGTGTACTGAACTTCTTGACCATCCAGACCAAAAACCCTGTGGTGGTCATCCCAATCGCCGGGTGATTCAAATCCTGACCACATTAAATCAAAGCATGCATAAATGAGGCAATACATATCATCACCCTAATCTAAAATGGGATAGGATGTAAAATTTACCTGTACAGATATACCCATAATTGGTGGCAGTAGGGTAATACAAGCCCTGCTCAACAACAAACTCTGGGGCTCCTTCATTATACATGGTGTCAAGTTGTTCAAGAGGTGGACTTGTTAAATATGGGTTTGACTCGGTGCCTTGAATCTGAAGGCCAAGACATGAAACCTGATTATATGTTTCACTATCAACATAATAACAGATATTCATAACACACACAACTTTGCCAAACCATTCAAAATAAGTCCTAATATGATTGAAAGAGAAGAAATTGCTGAGTAATTACCAGATACGCTTCGGCATTTCCATGTTCAGAATAATTATACATTTCCATCCCAGGACTGCCACCACTGTGAAACAGATGAGATATGGTCTAAGAAACACAAAACTACAATATATAATAAGTAGAAAATTCACATCAGAGAGAATGTATACAGGACGAATTATATGTTCATTTTTTTCCCTGGGTAACCAAGCTAAAAAACGAGTTCGGGAAATGCCTCTTCATTTTATTGAATTATTCTCATTTTCTTAGCCCAACCAAACAAAAGCAAAAAAAACTTATCTTCACCCCTTCTTTTTCCTTTTCTTTTATCCTAGAAGGCTAGAACCAAACAAGGGGTAATGTCACAAGCACAGAAGAAAAATACAAGAGGAACCTCAATATCATATATTCATATGCAAGTATATAAATCAAAGAAAACCTGACATTCACAACAAAATTTCACATAAGGAAGCTTCAGATTCACATAAACTATGCCAACACCATGCAAAGTAGATAAACAAATGTACAAGCTAACTGAGCATAGAAAATAATAAATAGAAAGAAAAGGAATATCAACCAACACAAAATTTTGAAATCACCACATGCAAATGCTCGAAAATGCTACAGGAAATAATCAGTTTTAGAAGACACTCGTTTCCCCTTCAATCTTTATAAGAACTAAACACTGCCTGCATATAAATTACCTTTTCCTAATTAACCCCCAACAACTGTTGCCAATGCTCACATATGGAGGCAAATTAAATAACAATCAACAAATGAATGGATACAAATAATTTGAAAATATTAGTTCCCCAGAGCTGTAACATATGAATCATCCCATGAGGGAGACTAAATTGTTGGGGGGGGGGTGGTTGCTAGCATGCATAAATCTGCGGCCAGACATATATTCTACTACATTATCTTGTTGCACAAACCCATCCACAACAAGCCAAAGGGAAACATATATTTGACCAAACTCATCCTGGTCCAAAATTCAGCTTCCAGTTATAAAGAATCTCTCCCTCCCTATATATATACAGACACGTGCACCTACATATATCTCGAAATCTCAAATACCCCTAACAACTTAGTTTCAAAAACACGGTTCAATATGTCAACTAAACTCACCAGCTGGACCTTTCGAAAGCTATGCCATGCAAATGAATTGCAGAAAATCCAAAATTTCATCAGTGGAAGGTAAACAAATGCAAGTTCAAAACTTTGGAGCATCATACAATAACAAGTAATCTAATTAAGCACAGCCCCTAACCTCAAATCCAAATTTATGCAAAGCAAAAATTGTGAAGGCCTTCCCTGTCGAACTAAATACCCCAAAACCCACCCGCGAAAGTCCAAAAGTACAATTTCCGGAATTGAAATGGCAAAAAAATAAAACGCTGAAACTACCAAAATTACTAAACAAACTGTTCCAACAATTAGGATTCAGCAACCTCTTAATGACAAATAAAAGCAATTGAACTCCCACAATAACATTAACTTCTAATACTCCACGAATTTCATGTCACAACATACGTATATATATTACTTACAAAAATATAATATGCATATATACAGCTCAAACCATCAAACAATTTGGAAGATTCAAGTAAAACAGTAAACCTCAATGAAATATGAAACATAGATATATATATATATATATATATCTGTGTGTGTGTGCGAAAATGGAACGAAACGAGGGCTAACCCAGAAAGAGGTGATTCAAGCCATACTTGACCTAGAAAGTCCTTCTAGGGCTAGATTGGAGAAGTTGGGAATAGAGTTGGGGGTTTTCTGCAACATTTTGTTCGTCAAAGTGGACACGCCTAAGAAACCCTAACCCTAACAAAACAGAGAGAGAGAGAGAGAGAGAGAGAGAGAGAGAGAGCCTTGGGAGAGGGATGTCTTGTTGGTGGAAAAAATGAGAGAAACTGCGAGAGACCCGAAGAGAGAGAAACAGATTCGCTTGCACTATGCGAAGCGTTTATGTGCATTTTTTTGTGGTATGATTTCTCCTATGTGAATTCCCGAAAGTACCCTCGGCCGGACAGGATTCTTCGCGAAGAAGGAACAGCAAGGAGGACACGTCCCCCGTTTGCAACCTCACATGCCGCAAATAGCTAAACGGTGGCGTTTCCATCTCCTTCTACGCATTTATTTTAATTGTCTAAATTTATTGGATTAGTTCAGATGTTTTTTTTAGACTATTTCAGAACTATGTATCATTTTTGGTGAAAAGTATTTTAACTTATTCATATAAAAATATTTTTTATTAGTTCATATTTTCTTCAAAAATTGACATTATTACTGGTAAATGATCATTATCAATTAGTATTTTACTTATGTAGTTTGACAAAAACAATGGATTAAGAAATAATAAATGAATATTTTTTTTTTCATGTACTCACTTTTTGAGTAGGTGCCCAATCCACTTACTCAATAACTAAGAATTATAGATAATTAAAAGACATAAGAAGTCTCAATCCACTTAGAACAAGGGTTCAAATCTTGGAATATGGAATTTCTTAGGTTGGGCAAAATATGATAAATAAATATGTAAAAAGAAAAGAGGAGACAGGATAAAAATAAGTATTTCAAGTACCTATGTAAAATTTAAAAGCCGGAGAACTTAGAAAATAAATAAGTGTAAGATATTCACGACTATTTCTCTGATCATATAGTTGAGTTCCGCGACGTGAAAAAGGCAGTTGTAGATATAGCCAAAACGTCCGCAGGTAAAACCTACACTAAATAAATTTACAAAATTATTATGCCTTCATTTTATTTTATTTTTTTTACACCAATAATGTATGCTAAGCACCTATCAACAAGCATCAAGAAAAAACTAGATTCCTCCAAGTATGATGCTAGCTGAACTCCTAACATTCCTTTTGAAGGGCTGGATGCCCACTAGCTATTTACCATTTGGGATTTATACTTTCAGATTTTTGTTCTTATATTTTTCACAAACATCAACACTGCTGTTGGCCAGATTGTATTCTTGCAAAAGAAAGCTATAGGAAAGCAAAAAGCAAATTTACTTGCTTTCAATCTCCCTCTAGCTATCTTTTCCCCTTATTGGCTGTTTCAATTCCATTGATTGGTAAAATTAAGTACATTGACCCATTAAGAAGGGGTCAACTTTGATGCTTTCTGAAGTTGCAAGGAAAATAGTTTTGCACTTCAATGGAAAGAGAATCCAATTCCAAACATGAATTTTGTTTCAATAGAATAATTGATGAGAATTGTGAGAATTATGTACCATATAACTGGACAGAAGAAAGGGCTACCTAATGTTCATTATAACCTTTAGATTTCATATGCAGAATCATCAGAATAGAGACAAGTTCTTATTCTACTAGTTGCGGAAGTGTGAAAAGAATAAGTTTCACGTGTGGCTCCATGTCATTTTTCTCGCATATTCCAAAGTTTTGTAGGCCTTTTTCAAGTTGTTTGTTTCTTGGGATTTTCTTATCCCATTAAGACAACGAAGTTTGAATATCTCTATGAATGCAAATAACGGTTTAGGACTTTGTGGGCTTACCAATCAAAGCTTATATAACTAAAAAAAGAAAAAAAAAAAAAACAATTTTCAACTACCTACCCATAGCATCCAACCAAAGTCTATTCATCCTAGGATTATATACCCCATGGATGGGGAAAAGCCTATGCAATAAAAAATAATAATAATAACTATTATTAGAGAAATTCTAACTTTAATATGATTTAGAAATGAGAAAAGTTATGTATTTTAACTTTTTTCATTAATTACTCACATAACCGTGAAATCAGTGTAAAGGCGCAAGAAAAATCAAAATATCAACTAAAGCCTTATGCACGCTTTTGGGGAGAGAAATGACTCCCTCCCAACACTAAAATAAGGGATATGTCGGGAAGTTTTCTTTCCCGACCCTCCTTTCATTGGCGTTATACAAAAATTCCAAGAAAATCAGTTTGAGAATTTTTTTTTATAGTTTTTTTATTTATTAATGTTTCTTAAACTGTGGCTTAGGCCTAATTTTGTTGTGGTGCAATATTTTGCACTTGTCCATTCCATCCACAGGCACAAAGCTATCCAATAAATGCAGCCTCCACCATAAAATTGTTCGCCAACATTAAGCTATGGTATCAATTCATGAGATCTAATTATGATTTTACTTTTACATGAAAATGATGTCTTCGTAAATGCCATGAAAGAACAAGATAAGACTCAAGTGTTATGTGAGCCACGATTAATGCAAAATTTTCATTTCAAGGAATCTCATTAAAATGATATTTTTGGCTACGACTTCTCATCTTTTGGTTTTTTTGACTTCTAAATTGGGAATGTTTAGGGAGTAAAAAACAGAAACGTTGGGCATCGTTTTCATAGTTCTCATTTTCATTCGCTGTTTTTGATTTTTTTCTTCAAAAATAAATTTGAAAACACAATCATTTTCATCCCGCTTTCATTTCTTGTGAATGAGAGTTTTCGAGAACTCAAAAAACATTTAAAGCTGTTTCTTAAAAATGGATTGTTTTTCAAGAAATTTTTTTCCGAAAGAATTGTTGGAAACAGTTCTACAAAATATGTTTTTCGTGCATGTTTATTTTTGGAAACAAAAAACAGTTTTCGAAAGCGAAGCAAAATGGGGATTTTCTAGTTTTAAACAAGTCAAGGGGTAGCATTCTTAGAAACTTCCCACCCAACTTCAATCGTTGTCAAAGAAAGTAGGAAGCCCATCCTTATCTCGACCATGGCATTAATAATCATGGAATGACCTAATGAAACTAGTTGGAAGCTTCCCGCGGTAGGTATGGACTCTCCCAAGAAGGAAGATGAAGCAAAGAAAGAGAAAACTATAAATAAATAGTTGACCCTACCCGCTCGTGACCCACCCGTGCTTGAGGTCATGGGTTCAATTCATTCTTCCTCTTCTCTTGTGATTTGCCCTTCAACGTACCAAAAAACAGAAAAAAATAATCCATATCTTGAAATGCAATGTTCCAATTAATTTTTAACTTCAACACCATAAATAATTTTACCATTCTCATTTAGGAAGTAAAGGCATTGCAAAAAATTCAGGGACAACCCTCAATAAGTATATATATAAAGAGTCATTCAATTTCTTAAAAAGGATTATTAGGTCGCCAAATGAATAAGAGTTTGGTTCAAAACATGGAAACAACATCGTCTTACATAGATTTAACTCTTCTAAAAACCCACAGTGGCAAAGTTGGCAATAGTCTTTCATTTTACTACATTGTTGTCAATTTAAATGTTTTGTGGTTTAATGGTAAGTTAGGGAGTGATCAACCCCCCAGCCAATCAAATAAAATAAATAAGCAAATGGAACCAAAAGAGAAAGAAAGGGATGCAAGAATAAATCCGTTTGCTTTCTTCTCCCTTTTATCTTTGTCCATGTGATTGGCTGTTTCAAAATCAAGTCCTTGGCAAAGCATCTTCACCGCTTGAGAATGGGGTCAACTTAGATGCTTTTTTTTTTTTTGTCTTTTCTTTTTAAGCTGCATGGTCTAGATAAGAGCTTTTTTAATATTATATTCTAAAGGTTAGAGTAGGCCTTTTTTTTTTGGCCTTTATTTTTTCTCGTAAGTTCATAGTTTCTTGTGATTTTCTTCTCCAAAGGACAAAGCAAATAAGAGAAATGGGGCAGCGTTTGGCTGTAGTCTTGGTTGGATTGTGTTTTAGAAATCGCAAAGATTGCATTCTGTAAACTGTTCCAAAAATTGTCCTCGAAAATTTTTCCTCCAAAAAATATACTCCGAGGAAACACAAAAATTATTTTCTGAATTTCAGAAAACCATTTTAATAAGAAAATAAAAAAGATGATGTTTTCAAAGTTAATGAGTTAATTTCAAAGCTGAAACGTTAAAACTATTTTAGCAGCATAGAAGTGATAAAAGTCTATCGTGCAGTCAATGCTTTGGCCAAACTGGGAAAGGGGGAGGAAGGAGAGGGGAGGGAGACTTTCTTCACTTCAATTCTCCAGTAAAAATAAAAGCCAGCCAAGTTTCAAAGTAATTCTATTAGGCAATGACATTTTCAAGCAAACGCGATCACATAAAGAGTTCAAAAGGAGGGCACAATAAAACACCCTCCCATTACTCAATTCCAGGAACCAAGATAATACAGAGAAGAACAAGAAGTAAACCGATGAAAAAAAAAATTACTACCATACGGACCCAAATCCGTTTTAAAAAAAAGTGAGTTAAGCGAACCATTGGATCAATGAAACCGCCATCACATTTGCAAAAAATACAAGCCAACTGTGTCACAGCTTGCTTAAGAGTCACCAACTGTATTGCATGCGTCAGCTGCAGCCTCTGGAAGTCCTGGCTCAACTTTCTCAACCAGTGGCAACTGGCCCGAAAGGTCACCTGCAGAAAATGCATTGCCTTGTGTGCCGGGTGACATAGGGGACATCCTTGATTCAGTAGGAGCCTCAAATTCTGGCACTGAGGGTTCCATCTGATCGAATTTTGTCTTACGGGACCTTTCAGGTCTGTCACGGCTGCGGCTGCGGCTACGGCTGCGGGACCAGCTCCTGCTCCGGCTCCGGCTACGGCTACAACTCCAACTTCGGCTTCGGCTTCGGCTTCGGCTTCGGCTATAACCCCATGTTCGAACCCTCTCAGGACTAGAGCTGTAACTTCTGCCTCTACTCCGGTTTGCGACATCTCTCCTGTTATCAAACTGTCCCCGCCCCCTTCCCCGGCCCCGTCCACGCCCATCCATATTGCTGAATCTATCATGTGGGCCCCGTTCATTCCTATCCCAACCACCAGGGCCACCAAAGTTCCCATCCCGCATGCCTCCACGACCACCAAAGCCGCCTTCCCTCATTCCACTGCGGCCACCAAAGCTGCCATCCCTCATTCCACCACGGCCACCAAAATTTCTCTCCCTCATTCCACCACGGCCACCAAAGTTGCCATCCCTCGTGCCACCACGGCCACCAAAACCAACATCCCTCATTCCACCACGGCCACCAAAACCTCCATCACCACCATCCCTCGTGCCACCACGGCCACCAAAACCACCATCTCTCATTCCACCAAAGCCACCATCACCACCATCCCTCGTGCCACCACGGCCACCAAAACCACCATCCCTCATGCCACCACGGCCACTGGAATCCCAACGTCCACTAACACCACCAGCAGAATCAAAACGGTTTGGCCCGCCCCTATCCTTGCCAAAAGTGGCCCCACCACGCAAAGCCATCTCTCGTACTTCCGGAGGCACCTGCTGGTTAGCCCCCTCCAGAACTTTTATTAGATCAGCTGCATATTTCCAGTCCTGGTCAGAGAAAAACGTGTACGCCACTCCAGTGGCCCCAGCCCTCCCAGTTCTTCCAATTCGATGGACATAATCCTCAATCCCAGTTGGAAAATCATAGTTGATCACAATCCTGTAATGTGACAACCAAAAATAAGCTAAAGTAAGTGTCATATAACTCCTGGAAAATGATACTAAATACTTCCAGAAAATACATCTATCTTACTAATTAGTTGCACAAATCAATACTGAGGTCTTTGTCTCTAAAAGATGAAAACTCGTCATTTATCCATCTATAACTTTTTACAGCATGACCAAGTGACAATGCTTTCTCAAGGAAAAAAACCCCACACGTCGCCATGTGAAAATAAAAACAAAGGAAACCTGACCTTATATCTTTTATGTCAAGCCCGCGCGCAGCAACATCAGTGGCAACTAAAATTGGAGACTTTCCAGACCGAAATTGACTCAGCACCCAATCTCTCTCACCTTGAGACTTGTCTCCATGAATTACAGCAGCACCAAAGTTACGTCCAATACTGCGTGCAAGCTGGTCGCACAACCTTTTTGTGGAACAGAATATAATGACCTTAGAACCCCGCTCTTGAGCCCTAAGAATCTGCTCTAAGCGCCTCTGCTTCTCCATTTGAGGGACTACTTCAACATACTGCACGCCAGGGTCATAAGAAATTTTCATCTCATGAAGAGACGCAATTTAAACGGGGGGAGGGGGAAGAGGAACACAGAATTAACAAAAATTCAAATGGCAACAGATATTTAACATATAAGATGCACAATCTGAGAAACATTTCCCAGTTCAGTGGCCATGACATCTGACTTTCAGAAAATAAATGTAACAACTTTGATCCATCATCGAGCTCTTTAACTCCACTGAAGAGATCACCTACTTCAAAAATAAAAAAGATTCCAATGACTGCAACAGGCACCCCCCAATATTATCGCTTTTAATTTCAATCCTGGGATATATTTTAAACCTTGAAATTTTAAACACAATGTTATACATTTCCTGCTGCATGTGATTTTTTCCCCTATGGTAGCCCCAAAGAGACAATGTATACAAGGATTTGCAAGTATTTGAATCTCATGTATAATGGGAACCAGAAGACAACTATTACAAGTTAGTTTATATACACAAAACTTCATCAAATATAATAAAAATCCAGAAAATATTATCACTTATCATCACAAACTCATCATCATCTTCATCAAAACCGTATTCCAATTGAATAAAGGTCTTTGAATAGTGCATGTGTGTGTGTGCGTGTGTGTGTGTGTGAGAGAGAGAGAGAGAGAGAGAGAGAGAGAATTGTTTCATTCTATGTAACGTGAAATCTTCTAAATTTGTGAAGTACCCATATCAAAAACTTGATGCTTAGGTAAGGGTATGGGATGCATCCAACATGTTTAGTTGGACATGAACACAAGAAGGATGTATAAATAGCTTGAGTTTACTATCCAACTACACATCAGAATTCCATTCTATGCATAACATGCTCTATATTAATTTGTAAATACCATTTTACCCAAAAATAAATAAAAGAAGTTTTTAAGAAATATAAACTCTAGCCGTGTCCTTGTGTCCTTAGATGACTCCGATATTTAGGCATAAACTTGCACTTGGCACCCTCATCCGAATCCATATAATATTGGTGTCATTGAATCTTGGACCAGACCCATTCAGAAGCCAAATGAGAACTACCAATATATAAGTGAGAATATGTTGACAGAGACTTCCTGACCTTGTACAGAACAGCCCACGATAAGAATCGAGGTATGGCTTTCCATATATCAAATGGATTTTGTTTAGCTCAAGTTTTACTAATTTAAGTAGACTAATAGAAATGCACGGAAAAGAAATATTGAGAGAACTAAATCATAAATAATGATCCAATTCAATACAACTTGAATCTATATAGGATAACTTTGAGAATCAGCAGCTTTCCTTCCTTTTCTTCTGGAATTTTAAAACAATCTGTTGCTTCATATTAAAGGCCACAAAGATGATATAATGTACCTGAGTAATAGATTTATTTGCGGCAAGCTCATCGACACTGCCAATGTTCACCTGAACAGGATTAACAAGAAGATCACTAGCTATTTTTCTCACTTGGATGGGCCATGTCGCTGTATACATGAGAGTTTGCCGGCGTGGAGGAATCTCATTCACAATCTTCCGTATTTGGGGTTCGAAACCCATGTCAAGCATTCGATCAGCTTCATCAAGCACAAGAAGAGAAACTTGCCCAAAATCAATTTTCTTCATTTCAAGGATGTCATTGAGCCGTCCAGGAGTTGCCACAACAATGTCCGCTCCTCGATCCAATTCTTTTAATTGAGGGCCCTTAGGAGCTCCCCCATACAAACACTGAAACAAGAATTGGGCCATATGGTAAAACTATAATTCTGTATAAAGAGGTAAACAAAATGCATAAATGAACATGATTAAAAGGCAAAATAGATTTGAAGACTAACCGTGCAAGAAACCCTTGAAGATCGACCAAACTTGATGGCCTCGTCTTGTATTTGTGTGGCAAGCTCACGGGTTGGAGCTAAGACCAACACTGTTGGGCCATTCTGAGGATTGTTATGTCGCTGTCTAAGAAGAATGAAGGCCGGCATCAGATAACCCAATGTTTTTCCAGATCCTGTTTTGGCAATAGCCACTATGTCCCTATTCTGTAGTGCAAGTGGCCATGTTTGTGCCTGAATGGGAGTGGGAGCAGAGAAACCCGCAAAATGTATCTGTAAACAAGAAATATATATTATCCATCCTGACAAAAACAAGGACATCATATGAAAATAACAATTCATAATTAAGAATGCAATATGAAGAACTACATCTGATAACCCAAAGTTAAGTATCTTAAAGTGGGAAAAATATAGCAAAAAGAAAACTCATGGGTATGCGGTTGCTTACTGAAGCAACTTGAGGCAACAAAAGGGAGCAATTAAGACATAAGAGGTGGAGCCAATAAGCTAGAAATCCCAGTCACACAAGTGTGATTTGGATGAAGGGGGAACCACCCTTCTGGAAGATGCTAAAGGCAGGCTCCAAACTGTCCATTTTGCAGCCTCCAAAAGTCAGAATACTTGTCACGTAAGAATGCAGATAGCAGAGCAGCGTACGACATATGCCCCTCCACTGGAGCAAATATCGCACCTGCGACAAGTAAGAACTCATAAGCTAAAACAATAACCGAAAAAAAGATACACAAATAAAGAATAGAATGGATTTAATAATTTATCATTCCACACTCCTAAAAGTAACAACCGTAGTTATTAGAACCAAACCGGATATCAAACTGGTGAAGGAGCCAGTTCACGGTTCAATGGTCCAACCGGTTCAATGGTGTTATAAAATTACATATGTTTTATTTGTTTATTACCTTATTTGCCTTAAATGTGGTAGTAATTATCACAAACAAAGTAGCAGAGCAGTGGCAGTGAGTGCTCGTTACCACTTTAAGTGCCAGGTTTAGACTCTTCCAAGCCCCACTTTGTGAACTTAGAAGCATACCAGAAGTTACGAAGTTACCATTGCAGCGTTGTAAGCGTGGTGTTGCCAGTTAATTGCTGAAACGGTACTCATGCTTGAACCAAACCGCCGGAACCTCTCGTTCCAGGTCAAACCGGCCAGTCCGGTCCACTTTTGATAACCATGATAACAACAGTCGTCGAGGTAAGAGAAAAAATAAATTACCTCTCTTAGTATCTCTGGAGGAAAGCCAGTGGCTTCAAACGTCATGAAAGGAGCTGGAACATCACCACCCTATGCAATTCAATTCAAATATCAAACCCACACAACTTCAAAAATGTTTAAAGTTCTAAAAACATGGCTTGGTCCAATATAGATAAACAAGACTATTGAACATACTTAGCGCAATTAAGATGTCCAATCACTTAGCGAGGGAAAAATATCCACAGATCCACCATATGCATTAAACAAAAAGATACCATGTAATTGATTTAACAGTGATACATCTTCAAATTATTGATTCCCATATCAAAGAATTAGTGTCCAAGCTCCACGTAGAGCCTCCCAATATTCTCCTACTATAAATAATCCTACTATGCATCATCACAATGACTTACACATACTCAGAGCACTTCAGAGACATTAAAATACATACCGTTGCTGTAACTTCATGCTTCTGCCTGTAGACATCAGCAGGTGAGAGATTGATAGTATCTGAAGATCCCATAATCATTGGAGGAGTCCTCATCAGAACATTGTTTGGAAATGCTGGCCCCCCAGTTGCATGGCCATATATGTTATGCAAGGCAGGCCCTACTACAGAGTTTGGTCCACCAGAAATACCAGGTGTGACATTTTGAAGTGGAGCACCACTCATCCTCATCTCCTAATGGAAATTAGCAACAATGTCAGCAAATTATCTAGTATCACATCACTATGGTATGGGGAAGATAGATATAGTATACAGAAGCAAATTATTAAAGAAGGCAACCCACCATTGTTCATGGTAGACACAGAAAATTTGGACATAATTAATAGCAGGGGAAGTGATTTGAAAAAATTATAATTGATGAACATAATTACAACTTGCCTGCTGATTTCTTGCCATGGGTATTGCTGCAAGCTTCGGCTGCTGGGGAACCATAGCAGGCCCATCATTGCCAGCACTGAAGTAATACTCATTCCCAGTTCTTCTAGATGCATTCTCTTCAAAACCCGTTTTTAAATTGACAGGGGCTACACTGGGCTGTTGACTATGCATTATTGCTGGGTCCAACTGATTTTGAAACCTCAGACCATGTTGCTGATGAACTAAATCAATTCCACTTTGCAGTGGTGGAGCCAAAGAACCCGGTTGTTGCATATTGAGAGAGGAGCTGCCAAACTGTTGGGCTGGACCAGGCTGAACAGCCCTCTGCTGCATCTGAATGGAATTAGTTCCCGCAGAAACATTTTGAACAGATGGCGCACCAGGTTGTTGAATCGGAGGTGGAGAGTAACCAATTTGCTTTCCTTGTTGAGAATCAATATCCTCTCTGTGCTGGAATCCTGCTTTCTGCTCTTGCTGTTGGGGAAACAAATATCCTTGCATGATATGCTGAGTCTGTTGCTGAGAACTTTGTTGCCCCTGGAGAAGAGTGGTCTGTTGATACGCCAAGTACTGCATCTGTTGGTGTGTAAATTGATGCCCTTGTGGTTGGCCCATTTGTGGGCCTTGATATAGTGGCGTTAGCTGCCCTGGGGGCTGCTGCGTTTGCTGCATTGAATGCTGGGGCATTTGCTGCACTGGCTGCTGAGACATTTGCTGCCCGGATTGCGGTAGCATTTGCTGATTTGGTTGATGTATTGTTTGTTGCTGAAGTTGTAGCGGTGTTATATGTCCCTGCTGTTGCATAGCCTGTCCCAATTGTGACCCCTGTTGTTGCCCAGCTTGTGCTAATTGTGAGCTATGTTGTTGAGTAACTTGTGGCATTAGTTGTGGATGCTGTTGTGATAACGAGTTTGTTTGTTGCCCTTGTTGTTGTGGGCTCTGTGCCATTTGCTGCCCAGGCTGGCCCACAACACCATTTGGTTGCATCATTCGAGCCCCTGGAATAGGAGCCAGCTTAGGTGTAGAAGCTGTGGGAGGCAGGCCTGAAGGCAATGGAGGAGGCAAAGCGGATGGTTTTTCATACTGAGTGATGTTTGTTTCAGGATTCCAGTAGTACAAAAGACCAGTGCTTCCATCAATTAATCCCTTCCAGGGCTTTGGCAGAGTAGGATCATCAGGCGCATAACGTGGACCAAGGGAAGCGGGTGCTGACTCCGCAGTTTCCATGCTTAATAGTTATCTACAGCTGGGTAAATCTCAAACATATAAAAATAATAACAACAATAAAATTGCAAATAACAATAACAGCAATAAAATTGCAAACAAAAACAACAGCTATAACATTGCAAATGGTCAAATGCAATACAAATGAAGGGATCAGAACATTATAGAATCAATCCATCCAAGACCCACAAGGTCCGGGACCAAGATGGGGGAAGACGAGTGGGTGCAAGAGCAAACAGAGCTATACCACCCCTCTGGTTGGCTACATCGATAATCTGAGAAAACTAGTAAGAAACTCAGTTCCATTATGGAATTAATCTTTTCTTAGTTACAAATATTTGGTTTTGCGTACCCAAATAAGGATGACTCCCTAAATCCAAATATTTAACATTTGCTCTATTCTAACATCTGTTTCCGTAAAAACTAAGAGAGCATCAAGCTATACCCTAGAAGAAAACAAGCACACTTATATACTAGTAAAACAAGGTTGATGGATTACACACTTCCTTTCTCGTACACTGAAGGACAAAACCCTGGGGAGGCAGAGGAGGAGTCGAGCCCATGGCCTCATGGCATGGGTTGGGGCGCCACTACGACGGGGCTGAGCCCGCTCCTTGATAGTTTACACTCTAACCCAAAGTGAATAGCTAGCCCCATTTTTCTTTTTCTTTTCTTTTCTTTTCTTTTTTTTAGGATCGCCTTTCTTTTCTTTTCTTTTCTTTTTTTTTTAAGGATTTCGTCATGGTGATCTCGAACCATTAGGCTAAACACAAGTTAGAATTCACCATATTTATATTCGTAAAACCCTATAAGTGAAACATGTGAGAACCACAAACCCTATGCAAAAAAATAGCTGACAGTGAAACTAAAACATCAAATCCCAATCACTCACAAGCCCCAGACAACCATCTGATATACAATGTTTAGAAAATCTATCCCTCGTCGCATCAAACTTACTACAATCACTCAAGCACTTAAAGACAAACTACAAAAACAGAAATCAAACAAGTGCATAATCTAAGCTAGAAGGAAATTGCTTACCTCGTTGGAGTAATCGACTTCCCTTGAATAGGTTTTGTTTTTCTCTCTCTCGCCAAATTTGGGGACACGATGTGCAGAAGATTGTATACCCTAAAACCCTAACTTTTGTATCCCTCTCTGTAGTTTGCAGCAGAGAGAGTAATCGAATGATTGCACTCTTCTGAGAGTTTTAGACGATTTTACAGGGAAGGCTCGACCCCATTTTCATGTTTAGGGTTCAGGAGGAGGAGTAGGAGGAGGAGGAGGAGGAAATAGCCTGGAACGAGAGTCCAGGCGTCAGCTATGTGCCCTATGATACTTCGGCTTTTAAAGAATGGGCTGTTCCTGTTCGTAGGAATCCGGGGAAAAAACAAAATCAAGAGCTCCTATCAGAGGTGTGGATGGTTCGAGCTCGAGTCCGTGCTAGACCATAACCGTCCTGATCTTTATTTATTGGTTCTAAATTTTTTGATCTAGAACAAAACCATGCATTCGTTGAAATTGAATCGAACCAATTTGACTCGATGCGAGTTGGTTGGGTTCAATTTAATGCCTCGAGTTGGGTCAATTCGGGTCAGGTAGGATCTACTTTTAATGTATTATTTAATTTATTTATTTAAAAAATTTAAATAATAGAATTGGTCTTGCATCCTTAATTTTTTAAAAAAATAAAAAATTAACATATAAACACAAATTAATAATAATTAAGTACAAATAATAATAATTTAATGACATATATAAAATATATATAGACTTTTATAAGGTATTTAGATCGGGTCTCGATTCGATTCTTGGGTCGGTTTGAGTTGGATTGATTCACGATTCGTTTCGAGTCCAAAAAATGTGAATAGATCGAATTGGCATTTTTAGATTAAAATCGAACCGATCTTTTGACAGTCCCAAACCAAACTGATCCATAGAGGTCAAGTTAGTTCGATTCTCAAATTTTTTGATTCATTTGTGCACCTATAACTTTTATTATGACCATGCAATCAATTTCTTCTATTTGCCTTAAAAATAATTTTTTTTATTTACATCTCAAGTGTGGGTTGTAAGCCACGATCTAGGAATTTTACTGGAAAAACCAACTAAAATTTTTTCTTAAATTATATGAACAACTCAAATTTAAGTTTTACAATGAAGATCAAATGTTAAAAGGAGTAAAAAAAAAGCTAGAAAAACTTTTTAGAATGGTACAAGATAAAATTAATTGCATTTTAACAAGATTAATATACTATTTTTTTTATCACATATACTCAGAAATATTTAGAACCTAATAAAATGTTCTAACCTTTGAAAGGCCAAGGTGATATTTTTAAAATTTTATGAGAGCCAAAGTACCATTTATTGTCCTAAATACCCAAAACATAAGGTAAGTTAGTGAAATTTTCAAAAACTTAGGAGGAACCATGGCCCCCGCCAGCCCCCCATGCCTGTTCGCCATTGGTTGTACGAGAAATTATTCAGAGTGATCGTCACACTACATCATCATGTCTCTATTATATAACAGTTTATTTATGTAATGTATGTATAGGAAAAATTATTCAGTGCTCCAGAAGTACCATCTCATCCTTGCTCTTCCTCTCACATGAGAGTAGAGTTTCTCTGTTAGGTGAATGCAAATACTCAACCTAGTAGGTGAGGGATCCACTCTCATGTGAGAGAAAGAACAAGCTCAAGTGACGCTCCTGAAACACTAAATAATTTCTCCATCCAAAGAGAGACAAAGTCGTGGCTCGATAGTGTTATCCTAACTTCCTAATTGTTGATGTGACAGTCACTTTAAATAATTACTCGGATTGTACCTTAGTTTTTTTAGATGCAATGGTGTATCTAACTATCTAATAAGTATGATGAGTACATTCCAGTTTTCGAATTATCTTATTTTCTCCTTTTCACTATTTGCTTGTTTTGGTTTACACTTATTAGATTTTTGGGCAGTTCAAAACTAGATAAACACCAACGCCAGCTTTATTTTTGCATTGATTCTTGTGTCATTCAGCCATTTTGTGCCACCTCATCTAATTACAGAAGCTGATAGACGTTTGCCTGGTTTTTCCACCCACCACCAAATGTTACACGTCTCTCTCTATGTTATCTCTGGCTTCTTCCAATTCAGATCTTCTCTTCGTCATTTGCTTTCTCGTTCAACTTAGGGTTTCATCTCTTCTCTGTGTCGCATTTCACGCTCGTTTCGCAGGACTCAAAGTTCGCAGGAGAGGTAAAAATTTCTTCCTCGTTTTTTGCTTTGGGTGACACACGATGTGTAGACAACAATGAACCACATCTGAGCTCAATTCCACAACCACAACCAGATATTTTCTTCTTATGCACACCTCTCTCTCTCTCTCTCTCTCCCCCCCCCCCCCTCCTCAATTCTCTGTCATTTCTTCCTTTCTTTTCTTTTCTGTTTTTCTTCTTTCTCAGTTCACTTTGTTGGAATCTCTCGGCGCTTCTTAATTGATCACTTTTTTTGCTTCAATTTTCGCTAATTCCATGTTCTCACTAATTTTAATTGTTTTCTTAACAGGTTTCGCCATGAACGAGGAAGATCGAAGGAAGAGGTCAAAGGACCTAAAACAAGTAAGATGGGTTGGCTTAGGTTTTCCATTTGTTTGTGTATGGTGCATATTCTTGTGTTTCTTTGTCTTTCTTTGTTACCGCTGCTCTGAGTTCTCTCATGACTTACGGGTTATTCTTTTGGTTTTGTGAAACACAGAGCTCCTCTGAGTTTTCTATTCTTCTTCCCCTCTTTATTTGTTTTTCTTCTACTTTTCAATTAAATTTTTGTCACGAATCAAAGCAACGTTTTTTGAGTTGTATCTTCTTTTAATTCGGGTATTTCTATTTTTTTTTTAGGGTGCTACTGGAGAAATCACATAGATCTTTGGAACTAACTGGATGTGCATCATGTTGGTAAGGCTACTCTTCTAAAATTGCTCTATTTCATATTTTTGCTTCTCTTTCGATGTTTTTCAGATTTCGCTACTTTTTGTTGCTTAAATGTTTTTTTTTTTTGGGTGGGACTTGTGTGATGGTTTGTTGTTTGACTTTGGCTCTTATATATTGTTCTTGGTCTGTGAATGGGTATGTGCCTAACAGGGTTTTTCTTTTGTTTGTCTATTTATTTATCCCAAGTCTAGCTTTACTGCTTTTCTTCTTATTGTTTGCTTCCAAAATCTTACTACATTAGAAATCAACCACCATACTGATCAATCATCATAAACTCAAGGTGAGTTTCTATCAATGGTCATTTCTATTTTAGATTATAAATTTTCTATTCTTTGTAATTGATTAGTCGGTTTTTTATTTATTTTAGTCTTGGTTTTAGAAGGAAGCAAAACTTGCAGAGATGTCTTTTAGAATAGTTAGTTCCATAGAACTTGGATTTAACTATCCCACTTGTTCTTACTAGAGAGCCGGAGTTCTGTTAAGAATACCAAAGAAAGTGCTACGAGGTAAGCCTAGGCCTATACGTAATTTTGTATATTTACTTATCACATTATTAGTGGATTTTTGGATGAAGAAAAAATGCATGAAAAGTGAAAAAGAATGAAGGTTGTCAAGTATTGAAAGAGTACCGTAGATGGAAGTTTGAGCAATGTAGAGCCTTTTTTGTGATTATGTTTCTTTAGATGAAAGTTTTAGTATTGCAGTGCCTTTAGCTTTTAGCGTTGTATGTGAGATAATACAGTTTATACTTGATGAACAACCTGTTTTGATATTATCAATTATAGAACCCAATGTTATCATTAGACATATTTGTATAGCTTTGGCAAAGGAATGATTAGGCATGAGAAATGTTGATGGCATGGGATGGATGCTGTTACAAATGAACCTTTTCATTTTCTAAGTTTTAGTTTTTTGTCATGCACATAGGGTGATTGGTTTAGTACAGTTTTTATTGAGTTTGTATCTTATAACTTTAATGTTTCTTCTTGCAAAAGAGAAGATGAGCATTTAAAAAAAGCAAATGTTGGTGAAGATGTTTGGTTCAAGTAATTTAGTTGGTTCTTTAAGTGTGATGTGAATAAATGTGGGTTTTAGTTCTGAACTGAAATGTGATGTGATTGATCATTTGGAGACAAAATGTGATTTAGATTCAAGGAGATAAAAGGATGAAGTTAAAATGTGGCTGATGGTAATGAAATATATGTGGGTATCTGACTTGTTAGTTTTGTATATAAGGTTGCTTCTGGGTACTTCATTACTATTATTGTTGGCATAAGGAAAACAATTTATGAAAGCACAATACAAAGGTTTGAGCAAGCTCTAGCTAAGTTTCAAAGAAAATGAAGGTAGTATGGTTTGTTACTTCTTATTCTGCATTTTCATCAAATTTTCTTTGCTTATTGATACTATTTAATATCACTGTTGAGAATTCAAAATTAGTTCTCCTTCTAATTGTTCTCTCAATGAGCTATATTGAATTTTCCTACTTTGAACTACTACTTGAAGACTATTGATGAAAGCTACTAAGCTTAAGCTGTTGAAACCATAAAATTTTTATTTAATAATGAATGTGATAAAAGAAAACTAGCCCATGCCTTGCATTTTGTATATAACCTGTACCTTGCATATGAGAAAGATTGCATTTATATGCAAGAATATCAGAAAGATTGCATTTTGTATCTATAACATATATTTAGGTCCTCCTCACATGGGTGCTATGTATGTCAGAGTTTTTTTGGCCAGCTCTACTTCTGCCAATTGCTGGAAACAAGATAAAATTTTCATTATATGTTGACCTCCTTTAATGTTTTGGCATTTGTTATACACACATTGTTAAGACTACATTCAACTTTTTTAGTTGACCTACTACAAGTGAATTAGCTAAAATGCTAGGATGAATGTTAAAGTTTCAGTGATTTTGGTCCATGTCTAGATTGCCATGTATGGGCTGTAAGGGATGTGACCTCTTAATGTCTCTTCTAAAGAGTGCTGGCAAAATAACTATCATACATGCATATTCTTAATCATATCATTTCCTATGCCTAGCTTCACTTTTTTTTTTTTTTTTGGTTTTCTTCTTTGGGACACTTCTTTACCAAATACTAACTTTTGAAAGTATTAAATAAATATCCAAAATGTATATTGCATGTATTGGCATTTATATCCACTTACTTGAAGATTCACACTGTGCTTTGCTACCCGAATGTGCTATAAGCGTAGTTTTGGTCTAGAATTAACTAACCTTAGTTTCCTCTGCTCTTAGTTACACTTGTTAAATGTCAAAAAGTTTGTAATTTACCCCGTGTTTGAACAGGGTAAAGAAATAAATCTAAATGTACCTTTCCAAACAAGCCCCAAAATGTAGTACATTTTCCATAGACGCACAATACATCAACTGGCATATGAGTATTACAAACTTCCATAACTGCTCTATCACTGCCTCAAGGAAAGAACTGTAAAGAGAATAAAGAAGAAAGAAAGAAATAAAGAATGTGAATACTTTTTATGAATGTGAATGCTTATATAAGGCCTGCTTTTTGTTGGGTATGATCTATAATGAGGTTTTTTTGTTCGGAAACCATTTTCATATTATTTTAATTACCGATGTAATTTTGTTATCATTGTGTAAGGTAGGTTGATAACTATATGATAGGTAACTTCATATCACAGCATGACAAATTTGGTGGTTAGATCACATGTTATTAGTTTGATGAACAAATAGTTTACAAGGCTTATGTCAATCGTAATTGACCAGTTACTAGCTTTCCTTTCCACAAATCTATGATGATATGAAAAATTAATAGGAATTAATTTCCTTGTTTAGCTATTACCTCTATAAAAACTCATTAATGAAGTGATTGCAATAATAAGGTTGCAATTTGAGTTCAAGAAATTCAAGTAAAAAAAAAAATCAATTGGTTGTTTAATATTAAATTGAAGAAGTATGACATAAGTTGTGTGATATTTGTAATTACTGTAAAACAATAAATTTTTATCGTGGTTAAGTTTGTAGAGCAGGAAGAGATAAAATCTTAAATAAAGAGGAGAAATAAAAAAAAAAAATCGTTATAGGGCTTGAAAAATTAGTGGTAAAAAATAAAAGAAAACTATGGCACAGAAAAAACAGGTATGCCAGTTGTTAAATCTTAACAATATTTAGCCACAGATCACTAATTTATTTATTTTTACTATGAGCAAATATTTAGTACACTTATCTTGAAATAACTATTACATAAATATCTTGTGCCTGACTATTATAGATTTTTGAATTGATGTGGTTTCGAATATAGATTATATCAGAAGAAAAACATTATATCACTGCTATCCTGAGATATATGGCTCAAGAAATGTGGAAATAGAATTAGAGAATATAGAACTTGACTGCATTTTCATTCAAAATTGTAATGCTAGAGATGTGACCATCATGATGTATTGCATCTTCGTTGCAACATATGTTTTTATAACTTTGTATGTTTATAATTTGGATAGAGCTATTTCATGAAGGAGCTTGTTTTACAATATGTATTGATCCATTATATTTTTTGCTTAGTTAGTAGTTTAACTTATTCTCCCACCCCCTCCTCCTTTGTTCTTATGTTACAGGATTTTGATCTATATGAAGAAAGTCCTGGAAAGGACTACTCACTTTTAATAATCGTGAAACTAAAACGATACATAAACTAGTTATCTCTCTAGATATAACTGTGCATGATATTTTAGATAGCATTTGATTGCATGACAAATCAAGTTTTACATGACTGATTTCTTATCTTCATTTACTTTGTCTTCCTATTCTGCTTTCAGTTCAATGTGCAAAATGAATACCTCGACAGTATAATGAAAATATCAGTTGATGCCACTAGTTTGAAGGTCAAAACAATTGGATGATCTTCCGCTTTGATTGAATGGCAACAATCTTCTTGCTTATTTGTTAGTAATTGAATCTTGAAAGCCAGCTTTATAAAAGAATATTTTGGGATGCTTTCTTTAGACTGGTCTACTTCAAGTTGTGTTTCAAAATTTTAGGTTGTGTAGTTTTTAGACGTGTTTTAACTTATTTAGTTATATACAGTTCAAACTTTTGGCTCCATAGGATTTGATGACTTTTGTAGTCTTTTCCAGTATTCTGTAACAAGTTTACGTTAGAATTGACAATTATTAACCTCATCGATAAAAAACAGTGTTAGAACTACATCTATTAACATTATCGTGCTGTCAAAATGAAGAAAATAATTTTTAATTAACATTTTCACAAATGTTTGTATAACGTGATCTCTTTCAGAGACACGGGCCTCTTCCACTAGTGCTATAATAAGTAGTGTTCCTAAATTGAGTCTTCTTTTAATTATTTTCAGTTGCTTTTGTTTTCACCAATTTAAAAAATTTGTAGAAAATAAACACAAACAAGTACGTATTGTTCTGTCCTCATGTAACATTACCCCTAATCTCATAACATCACTACTTTGCTACCTTGAATGCTGCCCTTTCCCACCTTCACTTGCACCATCACCCGTCCGCTTTGGCTCTCGTACTCTTCAAAACAAAGCTTATAGGAAAATTCACTTGCTTATAGGGATGGCGGAGGTTAGTGATCATAAGAGGAAGCTTCCCATAAACATATTTTTCGTTTTTGGTTTTTTTGGGCAAAAAGTAAAAAAGCCAAACAACAAAAACTACGCTCGTTACCAAACACCACCCTAAAGAATTATTCAATTTTGTAAAAACAAATAAAGTTAAGATCGGAAAGTTCATACATCTGTAAAAACAAATTATTCAGTTTTCTTTTATCTGCTATGTTACCTCTTAACAAGATTTTCTTAAGACTCTCAATGTATACAGTTATTCATGCCTTTTATTTGCATTATTAAGTGTATTATAGTTTGCCAATGTGAATTCTTGTAAACAAAGATTTGAGCCAGACCATATTGTAGCTCTTATTGTATGCTGATGACAAGCT
This sequence comes from Euryodendron excelsum, assembly GCA_033060915.1. NCBI lineage: Eukaryota > Viridiplantae > Streptophyta > Magnoliopsida > Ericales > Pentaphylacaceae > Euryodendron > Euryodendron excelsum. The sequence continues at coordinate 31,884,569 of CM065399.1, forward strand.
TACACGTATAGGTAGCGTTTGGTTGGGCTTTTCAAAGTCCTTCCTGGACACTAAAGTCCTTTTGAATTTTTTTTTGATGTTTGGTGAAGTAAATAAAAGTGCTTCCACCAAAAGTCATGGCTTCCAAAAGCCCATTTCAAAGAAGTCACCAATGTAGGCTTTCCAATTCACTTCTCGCGAAGTCAAGGGCTCCATTTAAGTGAATTTTTAACTTTTCAATAATACCCTTAAATTCTATTACAAACTGACCAAAAAACCCTTTTAGATCATAACAATTACAACCCCTAACTCATAAAAACCATTTGACGGTCTCTACTGTGTTTTGTTTTACTGCTATCTATATATATATACTAGAAGGGTGTCCCCATTACGTGGGTGAAATTCGTTTGTGTAAGCGTGGAGGGAAAATAAGAAGTGAGTAGTGGATGATTACAAAATCTCAATTAGTATTTTACTATTTTATCTTTTTAAGTCAGATAATATGTGCACACCATTAGTAATTTGTTAAACTTTTTAGAGTAATTTGAAATTTAAAATAGCGTGACAAAGTCTGACCAAAACTCCAGAGTTGGCTTTTTATAATAGTATAGATATATATATATAAACATATATATTGAAGTGAATGCTAATATGAAAATCTTAGACTAAAGTTATAATTTTAGCTAGCCAATAATGAATAGCTTGCTAAAAGAGGAGATTGATACTAAAGATTGAAAAATAAACCAAAAAAATATACTGATCTAAAAATCTAATTGTGTTATGTTTCTTCTTCTTCAATTTGCAAACCCCATTGTGTTCTTCCTCTAAGTAGCCTTTCATCTTCTTTTGCTTTTTCTTAAAGAAATAAATATAATCATACTAATACATACATAAGTTGTGGAGACACAGAGAGACATAGAAAGGTAATAATGGTTTGGTGGTTTTTCTAATGGTATATGGAAAGACATTTTTTTTAATGAGAAACATTACACGATTTACTATATATATATATAAGTCTGATTCCACAAAATGAAAAACTGGTTAATACAAATTATCTTAGTAAATAATAATGTTAATGGGTAATATGAGTTGGCACTATTTAAATGTTATCACTAAACAAATATTGACATGGTGAAAACATTTCTTGATTTTAAATTTTTTTAAAAATAAATACTCACCAAACATTGATCTTCTTTTAAAAGTTCTTGTTATGAAGTCCTCTTTATAAAGTCTTTCTTGACGAAGGACTTTAACTACAAGAAGCTACACCCATAATGATTTATTTTTCTTGTTACATTGACTCTAGTTATTTATCAAGCATGTCAAGAACAACGAGCGCAATATCATTGAACCAAACCATTTCTTGGTTATATTCGGCTAGAGGGGATGGCCGGGCCGGAGGTTTTCTAAACCGGTTTTCGCATTTTGTACTCATCTTCATTGCATCATTCACCAACTTAATCATCCCCTTATAGTCTTTCATGTCTGATAATCTGTAGGCACCTTGCAACTTGCCTTGGGTAACCGTATAATCACTGAAGCAATTTGTAAGGCGATCCTTCATTATCGGATCATTTTCATTGCGGAGCAATTGATCCACGACGAACTTGTTCAACCTTGCTTGGGCTGTTGCTGAAAGGACGGTGATGATGCCGAGCTCATTCATGCCGGCTTTGTGAGTTCTGGAGTTATGATCGAGAGTGGTTTTGCAGAATTCGAAGTTCAGGGTTTTTTTGCAAATTGTGTTTATTCTGTTTTCGGATACATGGATGGTCAATGAAGTTGATGAGGGATGGAAAAAGAAAGAGAGCAGCAAGAGTGGAAGCAAAGCAGCTAGAGCAGGGGATGCCATGTCTTTAAGTTCTGTTTGGCAAATATTGATTTATAATCAAAACAGTTTGAGTTCCTAAGATGTTAATGTTGAAACGGATGGTAGTTTGAATAAATGTCATGCAATGTGTGTTTTTACTCTAATTAAGGTGGTCGTGCCCTAAACGACACAATTGGAGGCCAAAACAAAATTCTTAATCAGTCTCTATTAGCAACGTAATTACTCTCACTTCCTCGAACAAATTGTTAATTAATTTTTAGGTCTTGAGCTAAACTTTAGTCGGTAGCATCATATTTTTAGAGTACTATTTTCGTTATGACCTTTTACCTTTCATGTAGTGGTAGGTCTTATACTATAATGTTCATATCTTAATGCAATAGTTAATACTACTTTACCATTTGTACAACATATAAAATGTTTTACAAAATTTATATGAGTCTTGTCTCGGACTAATTTGACGGACACAAAACTAGCTATCTTGTTTCATTATGATCTCAAAATTTTTTTTATTTTTTTTGAAATTTGTTTAATTTGCATTTGGTAAACTACTTTTGTTGAGATCGCATTTGGTAAACTAGTTTTGAAACTTAATTTCAAAATTTTTTTCCAAAAACACCATAGATTTAGAAATCAAGAAAAATGTTTTTTCGAGATTCTAGAACTATTTTTATACAAAAATTAAAATAATATTAAATCGATAATATTTCTAATGGTAAAAAATGAGAACTAATATTAAAATGATGGTGGCTTTTTATTGTAAAAAATGAGAAGTTCTCAATTTAAAATTTTTTTTTTTAAAAACACGAAATCAAATGCAACTCTCCCAAACCGAACCAACAACCCGTCTATGTAGGCCGCGTTGGTTCGTTTCAGGCCTTGTGGGTCACGCGATTCTAGCCTTCTGGACGCGAATCTTCTGTAGCAGCCCACCCAATTCTTATGCTACAGCACGCAGCAGCCGAAACTGATTTTGTCAGCGTTCTAACTTAAATCCTAGAGCCGGGCAGAGCTCTAACGGACCATGTCAAATCAACTAACGGCGCCCGCACTCAATTTGACATTGGACCTACCTTCATTTAAGGCTCAATTAGGGTTTCCCGTAGAAAAATACAGATTGACTTGTATATATGTATGTATACATGTATGTATCTTCACCGACTTTGCCAAACTGGTAAAGTCATATTGGTTTTGTGTCGTTTATCGCTACCTACGAACAGGGAAAGAAAGAGAGACATATATACGTGTATTTCAATTAGCTGTGGTCGTGGCGTTACAATTCCAACCATCTAATTTGTATCATTTTTGCGTGCAGTGATCCTCTGGTTCTCTTCTCTTTTTAGTCTCAGGTATTGATAATCTCTTCTGGGTTTTGATGCTTTTTGAGAATTTTTTTGGGTCAATTTGGTCTGCGAATCGTTTGTCAGTGAAAAAAGAGGACTGGGATTTATCAAAAGTTACTCATAGTTTAACGGGTACTCTAAATCATAACGAGATATGTGAAAACATCTATATATGTATAATTGTACAATCAGATATCAAGTTAAGGTTGTTCTTCAGGATGAACACTAAATTACCAAGATCCAATTTTTTAGATCAAATTCTTCAGGATGAAGTAAGGTAGTCTTTCGAGGAAGAGGAAGCTTATCATCGTCAAGAAACTGATTTGGTGGGTATAGATAATAGGAGGCAGGGGTTCTTAGATCACTCACGCAAAAATGAAGTGAATTAGTAGTTGGTGTTGCGAGCCACAAGCATTATCAGCAGCAGCATTCAAAACAGAAGAAAACTGTGAAGTGATGTCCTGTTCATGCAAACAGATCTTACATGCTGCAAATTCTGAGGTATGTATGGACCTTTGATGGGAAATTTGTGCTTCAGAGAAATAGATTTGATTAGGCAATTAAGTATTGGCACAAAATTGGATTGGAACAAAATGAAATCTAATTCTCTGAAGCACATTACTCTAAGGGTTACATTTGAAGAGTTTTTTTTTTTTTAATTTTTCCCCCTTCCATTCCTTTTTATCTTTTTTAATGTATGCAGAGTAGATAAGCTTGTTTCTAATTAGGTGGTAATTACAGTGAACTCTTAACTCAAGTGATAAGTCCTGTCCCCGTTGAGCCTATTCATTTTTATGTTAGATTGTCAAAGCACAATATTAGTGCCATTACTGCAATGCAACCCCCAACCCCAAAGGTAAAAAAACAGAACTCTGACTGTGATTGCTTCCTTGGTGAGACCATGAATTTAAATTGGTAAGACCATTTTATGAGCAAAAAGTTCTATTTAGTTTTCTACTGACGAAACAATTTGCCTCTTTAAAGGCACTGCGAGACAAAAAAAAACCAAATGCAAGACTAAATGGTGCTTCCATACCATGTGGTGGTTGCACACATGGTTTTGGTGAATGTATAATGTGGACAGAAGTCCTGTGTCCTTGAGAATCAACTGTTTGAGCCATTAGGAGGACAATTGTTTTTGCTTCACTCAAAAACTGTATGCAGGCAGATTAGAAGTTAAAGCTTTTGTTTTAAAACAGCACTTGGAAGAATTTATTAATTAATTTGTGAGAGGTACTTTGAGAAATGGAAACCCAATATTCCTATCAGCTTAGTGGGCTCTCTCTCAATCTATTTTTCTTGTTGCTCTACATACTGACTCATGCATTTTGTTGAAACAGTCAATAGTTCATTAGGGTGTTTCTGCTCCCATAGTTGTAATAATTCTGATATTTGCTATCTCAGACTCTGCTCTCATATTTGTATTATAGCTCAATGATTAATGGATTTTGTGAAGAAAGCTAAGTGGCTCCCCCAGTTTCCATCCTGATTGTAGGTTCCAGTTCATATAGGTCAGATTTTCTGGTAAGAGTCACGAGAGACGGCATATGTGCATTCACATTAGCTTCTTTCTCATTCATGAACTCTCCATGCTTTTTTTGAAGAGTACTCACAATACAATGCAAGACTTGGTTAAATAAGAAGTCATCTGCCAAGATTGCCGCAAGCCGGCTAATGGAGGAAGTGAAACCAGAATAGAAGAGAGCTAGTAGCAGAGCCTTTTCACACATTCAAGAAGGGAGGTAATCCAATTTTCTTTCGGGGTGTGGTTATATATTCAACCCATCGTACCCTTTATGGATGCATTTAGTTTGAATGGTGCTTGATTGGTTTTGCAAGTTGAATTAAGTCTTTCTGGCTGAATGTATCTACATATATACTACTTGAGTATACTTGCTATGTTATTATTTAAAAAATGATCGGTGCTCAACTGTATGCATGAGTTCAATGTTTTATAGGCAGGGTTGACAAATTTGGGAAAAATGAGAAATTGCAGAATAGTAGGAGAAAAGCTATTAAGAATAACCAGACCTTTGTCTGCAAGATCTTTAACTTGGTCTGGGCTACGGTTTTGCCAATTTAACTTTCAACCTTTTCTTTTACTCTTTTCTCTCTCTTTCTTTTTTCCCTTTAGGAGGGAAAAAAATGTTCGCAGACTCTGTAGACTGGTTGCTAGGAAGTTGAGTCATGATCTTTATGTCTTGTTTGGGTGAAACAAATTTTAGAGTCATTTCTGCATTAACAGTAACCCCAAAGTCATTTCAAAGCTTAAAGCCAAAATTAGAAGGGATAAGTTTTATACATCATGGATTGATCCAATAACAGTAATCCCAAATTAAGTTCAAGTCCATCTCTTTTCAGTTCACTTTGTCATCATCCTCTTCTTGAGCATTAACAGTACTGTGACTGTCCAAAACTATGAAATGGGATTCCATATTTACATCACGCCCATTCCGACTCTTCTTCAGTACATTAATGACGACACGATAAGCTTGAATCAACAGAAGCTTCTAGCTCAAGAAGGACAAGAAGAAGAATCATTTTTGGGCTTCTTGCCACGGATGCTCCTCTCTTGTAACAGTTTTTCGACCTCCTCAAATTGCAGTCCTTTGGTTTCAGGTACAAGGAAGTAAATGGCAATGAGCCCGAGGAGGGAGAACCCGGCAAAAAGGAGGAAGGTGCCGGCTGAGCCAAGAGCCTCTGTCAAACTCAAGAACGTCTCGCTCACTATGAGATTCGAAACCCAGTTAGAAACTGCAGCTATTCCTCCACCAATGCCTCTGTATCTCAATGGGTATATTTCAGAATTCAGAATCCATGGCACTGTTCCCATTCCTGGTGAGTAGGAGATAATATAGGCTCCAAGGAGTATGACTGCCAAAAATCCAAATTTGCTTGGGCAACCATTTGTGTACCAAACTCCATGTTCCGCCTTGCATGCACCTTTTACGTCGTTGTATACACCCAAGCATGCTCCCGGCGAATACTGTTTCAAAAAACAAATAGTGTCAAAAAATCGCGTTTTGTTTTCATTTTCATAATCTGTTTTCTTTTTCTGAAATCACAAAAATAAGAAAACTCGTTTGATAGAAATTTTTCTGAAAAAACATCATTTATATCCATAATTACCAAAATAGAAAATGGAAGTGAAAAACGCAGCTAAAAATATAAGAGAAAATGAAAAGCTAAAAATGATTGAGACTTTTAAGAAACTTAGTGAACCTGAAGAGGGAAAATGTATAACAACAAATATTTTAAGATTCTGTTGCGTTTTTCAAAAGTTTTGGTCAAGTATTCCAAGCATATTCTAAAATATTTTTTCTATGTTTTGGAAATATTTTTCTAAATTTTCAAACAAATTTTATGAAGCGTGTTTTCAAGAAAGCACGTTTTTGGGTATGTGCGTTTTTTCATATTCTTGACAGCTATGGTTATATCTAAGAAACAGTTTTAAATTGTAGTTTTTTTTTTTGAACGAAAATGAAATGAACTTACAGGGTTAGCTGCATTTGAACAGAATCCACAATCTGAAGCTGCTTGCAAGCAAGTCATGCAATTCCAGGACGATGCATCTGCGGCATTTACATAGCTAGCACAGGTAGAGTTGCCGCCGAAGAGGCCGGATTCGGCTTTTCCGATGGCCGGAGCGTGGATGGAAGCTTGGAAGAAGACACCGGATAACACCAAAAGGCAAGTAATTATCCCAAACATGGAGATAATCATCAACTTCCTCCTTCCATACCTATCAACAAAGCACATACTTACGATGGAGCCGACGGCATTGAGACCGGAGGTAACGAGAGAAAGTGCTAAAGCCGTTTTGTTGGAAGCAAATCCGGCGAACTGAACAATGGTGGGACTGTAATACATGACTGTGTTGATACCCACAAATTGCTGAGCTACTTGAACGGCGATGCCTGCGTAGAGAGCCCTTCGAACGACAACGTTACCCCAAGCTTGCCTGACTTTCCCAAATGTACTGGTTTCCCCTATAGCCTTTTCCTCTGCTTTTTCATCTTCGACTGAGGATTGCAAGGCTCGCATCTCCTCTTCTACTTCGTTGGCCGGGTAGATTCTTTCCAAGATGGACCTTGCCTCGTCTACTTTATCCTGAAAACAAGCCACCAAGAAAATAAGCTGATGAAGATTGATACAGGTGTGAACATACATATATATTAGTATTTCAGAAAACATAATGCTTTCAGATCATTTGATTTTATTTATTTTTTTTAGATAAGAGAAAGAAGCAAATGGGTTTTCCGGATTCAATTCAAAATGGGTATGAAGGGAAAAAAACAAGACACAAGAAAAGAAATTATTTTTGTACTTTTCGATAGAGCCATCGAGGAGATTCTGGAAGTGAGAGCATCAACACGAACTGAACAATGGCTGGAATTCCCGCAACACCAAGCATCCAACGCCATGTTCCAGGTGCCTGAAACAAATTTAGAAGAAGAGTTAGATAACCTTAATTTTCGTGCATTAATTCCCCATATATATATATTAGTGTTACCTTGGTGAAGGCAAGATTGATAAGGTAGGCCAAGAACTGGCCTCCTGTGATGAGCAGACCGTTTGTGCTGACAAGTGCACCTCTAATTCTAGCAGGGGAAGCTTCTGAAATGTACAAAGGGGAAGTCATGGAGGCCATGCCAACTCCAAAACCAACGAAGATTCTTCCCAGAATGATCACCGCAGGAGTTGGAGCCAAGGCCATGATTATTGCACCAATAAAGAACAAGAAATCTGCTATTAAAATTGATTTCTTGCGCCCCAAACGATCGTTCAGCCACCCACCGATTGCAGCACCAATGATAGCACCAGCCACAGCCATGCTCACAATGGTTTCCTATATATATACATGCATATATTAGTAAACAAAAAAAATATATACATATATATATATAATGCAATTGGTAGTAGTGTAGAAACTTTGTTACCTGCACCAGTGTGCTCTTCTCAACACTCCGGAAGTCTTCTTTAATGTAAAGGAGAGCGCCAGAAATGACTCCTACAGACCCATAGGTACAAAATCCAGTTTAGTATACAAGGAAAGAGTATTTAAAGAGACTACTTAATTACATATGTAATAATTAGCTTATCTCATAGTTATCAAGAAACTCTTTTTAAAAGAAAATCCGCTTTTGAAAAACTTCTCATGAAATGTTAAGAAAAACTTCTAGTATGTCGAAACGTTTTATGCACTCTACTATAATTGAAACAAACGAAAATTCCGGAGAAACACGTTTCTCATAATTTGTATTATTTTTTCATGCTCTTAAAACTTATTTTTCGACAATATTGCAAGATTCTCTAAACATTTTTTTCACATAAATATTTTAATTGGCCATGAAAATATTCTAATGCTTTATACTACTATTTCCAAAATTTCAAATAAATTTTCCTATACATATTAATTCTATTCATTCTTGCATGAACTAACTTTTTCGGTATATAAAAATCTTTTAAGACCACGTTTCACATTTTCATTTATCCCATCTTTTCTTGTACTGCAATAAAGCTTTTGTGGTGATTAAAAAAAAAATGATGATATATGGCATCATTCCGACTGTTTAATATTACTTGCCTGTGTCGTAGCCGAAGAGGAGGCCTCCAATGCCAGCAGATAAGGCCAGCCTCATAATGTAAGGGGTCTTCCATGAGGTCCTCCAGCATTCTGTAAACTCTGTCCTGTCTGCTTTAGCAATTCCTCCCTCTACCATTTTCTTTTCTTTTTTTTCAGATTCTGACACTCAAATTTTTACGGACCGACGGCCTCCCCGGAAAGAAGAAAGAAAAGCACAGAACAAATCTGTGAAAATATAGACTCATATACGTCCTGCAAGGAAGTTAAAATTGAAAAATATTAATTTCATAATTATGATAAGATCGAATAAATGAAAAAATTTACATCTTCTTTTGATAATTACCGCAAGTTGGTCCTTGCGTTCCTCTTTCTTCTTCCCAGATAGAAGAGCTCCCTTACCCAAGTGTGGATATTCAGATGGAGGAAGGCCTAATGTTACAGGCCTTTCCTAGATATACGGTTTTACATATTTCTATATTTAGTAAATTGTTCATTAATTTTTAGAAAAAATGGAGAATTGAATGTATATGGAAAATAAATATTATCCCCACAAAATGTGCTTGGAATTTCTAAAAATTTGGCGAAACATGGATCGATGAGCAGTATTAATGGGTCAACTTTACCTATCTAATTACAGGTAAGGACAGGGAGGTGGACTGCAAAAATCAGTCACAACAGAAAAGGTCAAATCAAGTTTGGATTTTTGATTTTTCCAGGGGAAAAAACACAGAAAAGGGAAAAAAAAATTGTATACATTTTTCTATGAGTAATCAAGAGGAAAGAACAAATTTTTTTGGCACACGTACTTATGCTTCTTTTACTTCATTTCTTTTCCTTTCCCTCCATAAACCTAAGATCCAAACATAGCTAACTAATTATTACATTGAGATCAAGTATCCATCCATAAGGCTCGACTAAATTTAGGGTTCTTGTGGGCTTAATACTTTCAATTGTGATTCATACTTATTTTGCCTGCATTGATCCTGTCCTGATTTTGCACCCAGATGCAGCTTATTTAATTTTTTATTCTTATTTACTTTTTTGCAGGCAGATGCCACTTAACAGAGCAAACACTACACAGCTCATCTATTGTGAAAGGAATTCATATGGATTTTTCGCACATTAGCTCAGGAGTCATGAGACTACTACTGGTTTTTATGTGCGGCCAAACCTTCCTTTTTTATTCTATTGGCAGTAGCACTATGCCAACATATTTCGTGTTTGATCACAAAAAGAGAGAGAGAGAGAGAGAGAGAGAGAGAGAGAGAGATTGAGAGAGAGTACTGCGCACTAGCACTACTGTTCATTACAAAAAGAACATGATTTTCATTACAAGTTTACAACCATCTCATCTGTTTATATATTCACATCCTTTGTTCAACCACCCACATCATCCTTTATTCTCTGCATCATGTAAACTGCATAGTACAAATGATGGAGGTCCAGTCACAAAATTTCCCATCAGAAACATCCTCAAACTCAAGACTACATGCATGATAGAATGAAAAAATGCAGTCTAATTCCGGAAAAACTGACCAAGAAAATGAATAACAAAAAGATCAGCAAAAGAGAAAAATAGAATTGCCATTCACTTCATTCATTCACACAACAGAACGCTAACCAGCCCCTCCCCAAAGATTTACCTTCACAATAGTCGCCATAACAGTTTCTCATAGCTTTGGTCCCTGTTTTTACAAAAGCCAGTTGGAAAGAAATACATTCAACAACCATATAAACCATTACACAACGAGCACTAGCTCAATGGGCATAAGTGAGCTTTTGTGTGATGGTCTAGGTCAGATTCCTAAAATGAGGGTTCTTCCAAGAACCAAACAAACCTAAAACATCACAACCCCGATGAATTGGGAAAAACATTATCACAAAAAATGAAACCAACTAATCTAATACTCAACTCAACTCAACTGATATTCCCTTTGTCCTTCTAAGGTCTAAATGGTAACATGAAGAGAGAAGGGGCGACTTTGCAGAGATGGTAAAGAAGTTGGAAGAACCATGATAAAGAAGTTGGAAGAGGTCTGAAACCTGCGTAGGAGGATCTTGGGGAAGAAAAAAGCATAAATAAAGTTTCATCCCTTTTAGATGGAATTCATAATATAATTAAAATAATGCCATTATCAACTTGTTCCTCCCATTAATTTGATCAGTAACATAGCTTAAGAGCTTTCCATTGAAGGAGATAAGGTTTTTGAGGAGGAAAAGGGGAGGTGGCCTGGCAATTGGCATACTAGAATAGTATTGTCCCTTCAACAAGCATGACTATTTCATTTTTTCCCTCCTGGGGCTGGGGTCAATGAATCCGGACTCAAGACTGTTTCAATTGTAAACTAGCCTATAATGCCTACTATTGAGCTAATCCAAAACTATCCCCAAACAACTCAATAAAAAAAGGTAGAAAAAATTCACAGAAGGGCCAACAAATATACTTACCATGAAGCAAAGAAAAGACAATAGAACAGCTTAACCTTTCTAAAGAAATGTTATTATAAGCACTCACACTAGTAAGATAACAAGTTGGAGGTAATTGGTAGTATATTATGTCTCATTCTCAGATCAAGACCCTATAGAAACTTTACAACTGATATCAGAATTGACATTCATGTGAATGAAAAAAAACACCATCCTCATCGCAAACCATCCAAAAGCACAAGCTTCAAACATCCTAGACTCAAGCATTTACACACAAAAAAAGAAAAATTACAGAACCACGAATATAAAAAAATAAAACAGCATCCCTAACTTCTCACATTTCTAACAACCACACAATTTTTTAAGCATTTAAGTGATTATACACACAAATGCTGCAAATACTAAATATACACAGTTACAGCGACCAGCAGTCTCAACTCAACCCTTGCATTTCAAAAACGCCCCATTTCTAACCAAGCAAAGAAAGGAAAGGCAAGGCAAGGCAAGGCAATGCAACCAGTCATACAAATCTAGAAGCTGCAAACAATCCAAACCATATTTGCAATCAATTCTACCAAAACCACATAAAATCGACCCCATAAATCACACTGATAAATAGAATTGAATTGCAGTTAAAATAAATATTAACTGCAAAACTGAACTAAGACTCACCTCTTCGTTTCAAAACATATAAAATTATATGATTCTAATTAAACTCATAACCTCAAGAACAGAATTGAACAATTCAGATAGGAGTCAAAATAGACCATAACCATATAAAACCCATTCCATCAGTCAAAATAAAACCTAAATTGATGATAATAATATCAAAACACTTGCAATCGCGAAATTATCACCAGCTTTCAGTCACCGCCTGCCTTTTGGTAAACGTAGGTAAGCCCACACTTGCCACAGTAGTGACGGTCGAAGTGATTGGCCATAAAAGTGCCAGCACCGCACTCGGCGTTGGGGCACTCCTTCCTCAGCCTCTGGACCTTGCCGGAGTCGTCGACCTTGTAGAACTGCAAGACGGCGAGCTTGACCTTCTTCTTCTTGTGCTTGATCTTCTTGGGCTTGGTGTAGGTCTTCTTCTTGCGCTTCTTGGCGCCGCCGCGGAGGCGGAGCACGAGGTGGAGTGTCGACTCCTTCTGGATGTTGTAGTCTGCTAGAGTGCGGCCGTCCTCAAGCTGCTTGCCGGCGAAGATCAGCCGTTGCTGGTCCGGCGGTATGCCTTCTTTGTCCTGGATCTTTGCCTTCACATTGTCGATTGTGTCCGATGACTCGACCTCTAGGGTTATGGTTTTGCCCGTTAGGGTTTTCACGAAGATCTGCATCTCCGCAAGTCCTTGGAGGCTAAACTAGGATTAGGGTTTCCGAGGTCCAATTGAACACCTTCAAGCTAATAAGAGGGTAAGGTAGATTACACTTCTGCCATCGGAAGTGGCGTAATTTACAGTTCTGCAAGCCCAATAGCCCAGCTGATGGATGTCACATTGGCCTTTGGGCCCCCTCACCAGTGTCGCCCAAATCCCCAATCACCGAAAAGCCCACAATAGTAACAAAGGGACTTATTATTGATATTAATCAGCTTAGTTCATGTTAATCTTATTCATATTCATGCAATCATGATTCCTGTTAATTGTATAAGCTGATACAAACTTAGTTCTATGTAGTACACATGACCGTGAATATCTTTAAATTTTCGTTTGTGCCATCATAACAATTTTATTCAAGTCAAGAAAAAAATACAGTAAGTCTACGTCTTTAGGCTAACATTTACACTTCACTGTAAATCTTGAATTTGAATAGCTATAGTCAATACTCTACTTAATAAATATTTGTCCATTGAGTCAAATACTATACTGATCATTCTCGGCTCTGCATTTAAGCGAGCCCATAATCACAGTTCAAATTCAACTTTATTATTGTCAACGATTGAAATTGTCAAAGGATTGTAAAAAAGTAAACTATCCAACTGCGCAAATGCTCAATAGGAAGGTGATACCAACCATTGCGGCTAAATTCTAAGTATTACGGTATGAAACCTACTCATATCATAACAGGAGTAATTAAAAATAAATAAAAATTAACCTATGAAAGGATTTTTTTCAAAAATCAACTCTAAAGAAAATTCATTTTATTAGTGTAGCACGCGCCGTTCCCTCAACACATGTAATAATAAGTTGTAAACTTGCACATTGATAGAAAGTCTAATCCACATTCAAAACCTGAATACAATTCGTCTAAAAAAAGTGAGTAAATCCACTAATGAGTTGAGCTAAACACGGAGTTGATCATAACAAAAGTAGCTCCGTTTAACACCCCTAGACCCAACTTCGTACTTAGAAACAGACGATGTCGGGCACGCACCCGAACCGATTCTCATCCGTTTCGAGAGAGAGAAGAGTAATAAAAGGCCCACACTTAGACGTGGCTAGCCCCACTAGCCACGACAGAAGCCACGTTCTCTTCATGCACAGACTCGCCAACCTCCTTAAAAAACCCCCTGGCTGACTCTTCTTTCCACTCTCACAAAGACTGTTAATTTCGATTTCATTGTTGATTTTCTGGTTGTGAAAATGCCTGGCCTCACCATCGGAGACACCGTTCCAGACCTTGAAGTTGAAACCACCCATGGGAAGATGAGGCTCCACGACTATATCGGAGATGGCTGGGTCATTCTCTTCTCTCACCCTGGTAACTTTTGTTTCTACGGTTAAATATTAATGGTTTTTTTTTTTTTTCTCTTGCTAGCTTTTTGATTATGTTGTTGTTGTAGAAGATCAGTTGATTACGTTTGGGTGTTTTCGTTGCAGGTGATTTCACCCCCGTCTGCACCACAGAGCTTGGTATGATGGCGGCATATGCCGACAAGTTTGCTGAGCGAGGAGTGAAGCTTTTGGGCTTGTCTTGTGATGATGTGCAGTCTCACAAGGAGTGGATTAAGGACATTGAAGCCTATAATGTCTCTCTCTCTCTCTCTCTCTCTCCCTTGGCTTTGTTTGATGAATGTGTGCTCTCCCTTTCTGACATCTGACTAGTTAGCGTGAGTTCAGTTGTCAAGCATCGAATTGCACACAAACCCATATATATGTCTTTATGCATGTTGGTCCCTGATTTGTGCATTTTCGGGGCTGCATGCAGAATGGGCACAAGGTCGAATACCCGATCATCGCGGATCCGAAAAGAGAGCTCATCAAGCAACTCAACATGGTTGACCCGGACGAGAAAGACTCCGAAGGAAACCAGGTCCCATCTCGTGCTCTGCACATTGTAGGCCCTGACGAAAAGGTTGTTAATTCGACCTCTTTTCTCTGCTTTCATCCATTTAAAATTCATATATGATATATGATGATTTCTGAATAATGATTCTGGGGTACGTTGGTGGGTTTAAATATTAATTAGATTAAGCTGAGCTTTCTTTACCCGGCGAGCACCGGCCGTAACATGGATGAAGTGCTGAGGGTGCTGGATTCCCTGCAGAAGTCGTCGAAGCACAAGGTGGCCACTCCGGCGAATTGGAAGCCGGGGGAGCCGGTGGTAATCTCTCCTAGTGTGTCCAATGAGGAGGCCAAAGGGATGTTCCCGCAGGGTTACAAGTCCACTGAGCTTCCGTCCAAGAAGGATTACCTGCGATTCACCAACGTTTGAAGATTGTCTCGGAGTCGCTAATACTTTCCCTCTAGACAAGAGTAGTATTAGTAGTAGTAGTTATGTTTAGCTTATAGATCAGAAGTTATGGACACCAGTGTCATATTTTTTCTCTTTTGTGGCTGCTATCTAGATCATCCCCATCTGCTGTAAAATCCTGCATGTCTCTCTTTTCTGGACAACTAAGTAAATATTTCGTTTACTCTTTCTGTCATGGATGAATGGTATAAACTTGAATGGTTGAATGTTCCAAGCTTTTAGCTGTGCTGTCGTTTGATTTGGAATTGAAGGCTACCTCATAGTAGTATTAGCCATTCTAAATAAAGTTTGTTCCCTAGGATTAGTTTTTTTTCTCTTTCTCCTATGTGTGTGTGTGTGTGTGTGAGAGAGAGAGAGAGAGAGAGAGAGAGAGAGAGAGAGAGAGAGAGAGAGAGAGAGAGCAGTCAGCTTTAAGGTTCAGATGGCTATTATAGAATTCACATACTACACTAGTTGAAGTTGAAAACATGGAGTAAGCATTTATCAAATCATTACACAAGTCCAGAGTTCTCTTCTACACAAAATGGAACCATTACTCATCACCCAACAATTATACAATCGCAAGAATCCCTAAGTAATGAAAATACTGAAAATTGGATTTTGCTATGTGCTGAACAGTTTCACTAACACTATTAAAACAATTTGTTGCCCCCATCAAAACTATATTAGCAATCCTTACAACTCATAGCCACTTCCAATATCCCAATTTCTCAAAAGAACCGTCGCTTTAAATGGCAATGTCTGCAGCTCTACAAGTAAAAACACAAACATGTACATCCCCCACTCTCTCTTTTACATATTGCAGATGACAAAACCTCAGAAGTAAGACATGTTAGACACTACTTACAAGTCAATTGGAACCAGTAGGATTGAGCGACTCCCCAGACTGTCCCAACTCTTTTAACATATTTTGTTGTCAATCTTCTCTAATAGCAGACACATCATCCGGTGTCCTTTTTTTCAGTACCTTCAACTCGACATGACGCATTGGCTGCTTCATTGCTCAACTGTAATATGATGGGATGAAAAAAAGGGGGTCAGAAATTAAGATCAGCACATGGATTTTCAATCAGGTTAAGCAATTGTTAGTGAAAATCTAATATCCAATTAATGAAGAGATAGGGAAATTCAACAACTAAACCAATATATCTTTTGAGGAATGGGAATAGATATATTATAGCTTCAATCTAAAATGGTACGCCATTGTCTTTACTCGCCATAACAGACTATGCTGTGGCTTATTGAGCTTTAAAAAGCCATGCCATTACTTGAAAAACGGTGTGGGCATTCGTGTTAAAGCCACATAACATGCCGCATACAATTTTAAAAACCACTTTGAGTCCACATAAAACTCAACTCAACAAGCCTTTTTCCCACTTGCTCAGGTCCACATAACATGTGCAAATCAAGGTATGTGCAAAATATATGCCTTGACAGCGTGGAGAAATGAAAGCAACTGTACTGATCACGCGCTTTTGCAGCTAAGAATGTAACTCACCTTAAAATTCTCAAATTTTGTAACCAGCCTCATGTACTGATCACGCGCTTCTGGGTGGCGAACCATGGATTGGACCCTTGCCAGAGCTTTCTCGACTCCAGCATATTTTTGTTTCCGACCAATTCGCAAAAATTCATACTCGTCATTTTTCTCAGAATCAGGTGCTATATTTTCAATTGTTTTACCTCCCTGAAATCCTCTCAAGCCACGTCCTTTTCGCCTCCAACGCAGTATTGCCTTCTCAACTATGCCAACAGACCAAACAACCTTTCTATACTGCTTACGGACTTGATATCCTCTCACATGAGCCTAAATGCAATCAGCATAAGAAACAAATAAGCAGACCATGTCAAACTAAATCAACACTAACACATATCTGAGATAAACTCCATCAGATCTTTTACCAAAAGAAGCTCTCCAAAGAGAGGTAACCAATGAAAGTTAGGAGTGAAGATGGATGTGGCAAATAAATCTGAAAGCTAGTAATCACTAACCACATAAATGCTAAAACTATAGATCAAAGGAAAATAGTATTGACAATAGAAATTCATATACTACAGAGTAGCTTGAAAGAAACGCACAACATCTAAACACAGTAACCACTCCAAAATGGAAAAGGCTCGAATTCAAAAATGGATTGAGAAAGCACAACCAAACCAGAAATCTAACCTAAAATACAAATTAAAGTGCAGAAATGGCAAATCGTATAAAACATGGAGCTCTTTTCAATCACGTACACAAGTTGTTGAATAGTGCAAGAGTAAATAAAATTCATCTTGAGAAACTAGAATACACAAAAGCACAAGTAGCACTAGTGACAGAAGTGTACCTGAATTTTCACAATACGGTTGCGTATCTTCAAAAATTCTTTCCTCCTCTTCCAGCCACGGTACTTCTGCTGGATCTTTATAGCTGCAGAATGCAAATAATCCTCAAAATGACTTACCTTCCTAACCTTGTTCAAAGAACCAAGTGCAACAAGGTCAAGTGAAGCTTCAGATATATCATCGCTGCTCTTAGTTAGTTGTCTATGGCGGAATGAACGAGCTCTAAAAGCAGCTTGAATTAGGGCAGCTGCATGAGCAGATTTTCTAACAGCAGCCAGAGACCCTCTCAAGGAATGTTCCTCATCAGGCGCCCTATCTGGAGAAAAAACATTTTGAGCTGCAGTCTCCATTGCCTTTTCAGCTGTGATACTAGCAGCAGCACTGTTCACAGAATTTTCGTCAAGAATCAATGAAAAATGGTGACTGGTCAGATATGCTTCTGCCAAATATCCAGCAATTCCTTTGTGACCTCTGTTTGATGCCAAATCAGCAGCAGATTGTCCTCCAGGAACTGCTGGTGTAGGGTCATCTAAGGCACCCGCAGCTGCACCCAATCTAACAAGTGCAATGACTGTTTCCTCTCTGTTTTAAACCCAAAAGAATACAATCAGCAAAACATATTAATAACAGAATTAGCAGAAGGAATAATGTCAACAACCCAATATGTGAAAGTACAAGCTGTACACAAGGATGACCAAATATCAATTCCATGATGATCCATGGATGAAAGGTACAATTACGTATTTCAAGTTCATGATAGTAACCTGACCTCCCATAGTATGATGCCCAGTGAAGTGCTGTCCTGCCTCGGGCATCCCTGAAATTGGGACTGACACCAGCAGCCACTATGGGGCCCATGGCCCACTCGTAACCAAGAGCAGCGGCCAAGTGAATAACCCCTTGGCCTTCATTGTCCAAAATATGTGGTCCTTGACCTCCATGTACTTTAGAGACTAGCCATTCATAAAGTTTATCCTTCAGCAAAATCTGAATCAACGCATCTCTAGGGCCTACATTATAAGCTTCAAAGTTCATAATGGCATGCTCAATTCTTTCCCAATAATCCTTGCTCTCAATTTTTAATGAATTCATATCCTTCTTCAGCTTACATTTATCACATTCAGCAATGGAGCAATCCAACCACTTCTTTTCAGAGCCAACAAGTAGTATTTTTGCTAGTCGTAATTGAAAGTGCACTTCATCTTCTGGTGCACTCTTAACACTTGCAGAGGATGCAACTTCTGATGGTTTCTCACGATATTCAAACTCCCTCACCTCACTGCAGGCCAACCTATTACTGCATGTTATATAGAAGGGAACACGCCCAGGAGCATGAAAAGGAACTTGACATCGGATAACATTGTCAGTCAGAACTTCAGCAGAGACCTCGATTTCACCGAACATAAAGCACCACTTAAAACTATCAGAAGGTTTCTTGTCCCGCAGAAATGTACCAGTGATTAAAACCTGAGGGAAAATAGTCATAATGGACGACATCATTTGGCATCTGAAACTGAAGCACCAAGCTTTTACAAAAAATTTATGAGGTAAGAATCAGAAAATCACTTGTTAAAAAATACATACCTTCGTTTCAATTCCCGAGTAGGCCCAATCTGGTGCAAAATCAATGATACTAAATAGCTGCTCCTGAGAAAGAGAAGGGCCTAGTGAATCAATATTCAACTGCATATGACGCGATAGACTGGATACTTCCTTGTCATTTTCAGTATCAAGTGTATTCCAATAATTGCCAGAGTCGGAAGCCACCAAAGAATCATCACAATCTCCACCAATTTCTTTATCCATCCATCTCCCAAAACTGTCGAGTTTCTTCAGCCCTCCATCTTCCTCATTCTTTACTCGACCTACCTGAGCATCAACTTTGGCAATAGAAGTGTCTATTGCCTGAAACTGGGGCTGAACGAAATGAAAATCTTGGTCCTATGACAACAAAACATGGTATTAGTGTCACCTGGCCTGCCCTTTAGGGACCACATATATATATGGCACAACCTTGGTGGGCCATCTAACTACCCTACGCAACAGACAGATTTAAGATCAAGTTCAGGCCCATAGACCAGACCAATGCCAGCTCAACAAAACACATGCCTGAGTATAGTTAGCAATACCATGACACATGCAGTGCTGGCCTTGTGCAGAACCTATTTGTAGCAGCAGAAAGTGGTTTAGGGTCAACTCATCTCTCTGCAGCAGACTTGTACATTTGCCAAGTCTCAACAAAAATAACATGGACAGAAAATAACACTGCCCAGTTATCTATCCCCTCTCTGTCTACACATTTGGATAGTGGAGTTAGAAATCGTAACATATAACGCGACCATACTGGAGTAATGCTATTCTATTAGTGTACTTGGCAAAAATTTGTCTAACAAGAGATAATCATGTCAGCTAGACAGAAAGAGAGCCAGACAGACACGGTATAAAGAGCTTAAAAAACACCTTTAGGTAGAGATCCATTGAAATAGGAACTCCATAATAATTTGGAAAAGAAGTTAGAAAGGCCGTGATGGATGCTATTGCTAGCTTAACCTCTCCGAATCACCGATATCATCAAAAAGAATGCAATTTAGTAGAATGATCAAAATGCCACAAGATACACATTCTTCTCATATATTGATAGTGATATGCCTACAGATGCATGAAGTAAATATTCAACATTAAACCAATTTATCTTAAAATACACTTTATTTAGCCAGACTCTAAAACTTTCTCAAAGCAACACTGTCTACTTGAAAGCCACTTCAAGGAAATGGGTTCTAATGGCAGTAAGAATGATCCATATTGAACTCGTCACGGCAGTCATTCAGTGAGTAAATAGTTCACAACAAAAAAAATAAAAAAATTACTAAAAATAAAAGAAAAACTAAATATATAAGTCTTACTTTTGCCTCCTAAGACCAATAAGCCATATAAATTTTCAAAAGACCAAGAAGTCCCACTTCTGGAAATGTTTCTCTATAACTCCAATTTCTACTAGGCTTACTATTTTTTACCTTATTGAATTTAAATTAACAGCCATTTATTATAAACAAGGAAATTCAGAAATTCCTTTTATGTTGCAAAACAAATATTAGAATGCTTACAATTCTGCATAATTTCAACACTTTTTTTTTTTTAACTTACTGATGATAAATATATATTTTTCATATTTTTTAGGCCACAACTATGTTCTCATTCAAGATACATAAATGTGTTAGAATGCTGACTTATGATGTAATTTGGCAAAACAAGTATAAATCCGTTTGGTAACTCTGTCAATTTTCATTTTTGTTGTTAGGTTTTTGTGTTCTGTTTTTGTTTTGTTTGCGACAAAAACAGAAAACATGTTCGGTAACTAAAATAACAATGTATGTATTTTGTTGTTGTTGTCATTTCTATATTATAAAATATTATTTATATATAGTACATATATAAATATCTCATGAAGAAGCTTCAAGCATCTACCACATAATTCCTCTTTTTCTCTCTATCTCTACTCCTTTCCTCTCATCTTCTTTTGTTCCTTGCCCGAATCTCTGAACCTCCTTCTCGTCCTCTTCTTCTTCTCCTCCTCCTCCTCCCCTCTCTCTCAGTTGAGAGTGAGATGCAAGTGGTGCTTGATCCGCCTTTTTTTTTTTTGGGGGGGGGGGGGTGGGTCTGCGCAGTGGCAATGGGGGTTGGCAATGGCAGGGGTGGCAGTGGCAGGTGGGAGGGGGAGGTACAGTCGGTGGTTTTGTACAGGAGGGCGATCTTTTCCCTGGTGGTGGTTGTCCTTTTGGGGGAGAGAGAGATATGAGGGAGATCTGTGAGTTGGCACAGAGAGAGAGAGAGAGATCAGACCAGACCAGAGGAAGAGACGATGAGGGAGAGAAGAGAGTACCTTGTATCTCTGCAAGTTGGAACTCTGCAAAAGCAAGTTGTGGGAGAAGAATACTTTACCTTTAAAGCCAGATAACCTGTTTTCATACGGTGGGTGGGGTTCAATCGTGGGTCTACATTAATGGGACTGTCATCCATGTTTTGTGGTGCATTGCAAACAAATGAAATCATCTTTTACTTTTTTCGTTTTTTCCATCAATTTTTGTTTTTTTGTTTTCACGTTTTGCACACAAACAAGAACCCAACACGTTGCCAAACATGGTTTTTTTTTTCTTTCTAAAGATTTTGAAAACAAAAACAAAAAACGTTGCCAAACAGGTGGAAAAAACAAGAATCAATTTGTTAAGTACTTATGTTATTTAAGTATTTGGTTCAATATTCCCAAACTTTTAAGATGTTTACTGATCTTCTCAAAAGTTAAATACAAAAACATGATATAGTTACATGAACACATATATAATTAAAATTGGCATAAATCACATTTATTTTTAGAGTTCAAATTTGCCAATTTAAGAATCAAAATTCATGCAAGTCAAAAGTAAATAGCATGAATGTTAAAAAAATTTCTTCATACTTTCAAGAAAATATCTAAAAAAAATCAGATTAATCCCCTCCCAACACATGCGCAGCTCTGCAAGCACGCTTGAAATGTACTGATGCACCGTGGGGTATAACAACATACCTGAGCTGTTCCCTGACCATCAGGAATCAGCCTATCTTCACAGCTTACAACGTCTTGAACTATGTTATCGGCATCTAATCTGGCATCTGTTAGTTTACGAGTCAAGAAATCTGCAGCATTCAGTTTTTCAAAGTGCAATATCTGCTCGCGCCTACTATTTAAGTTCCCACTTGAACCACGTAGATCAGCCCACATAAATGAACTAGTGCCACAATTAAAACCAGCTCCAAGGAACCCTGAATTAGGATGACCCCTTGATAACTCCACAAATCCTGAAAGCAGAAGCAACTCACATCAGCTTAAATCCTAGAACTTATTATTTGATGAATCAAATATACTCTACCCTGGAAGCAAAGTGAATCTTGTACTCTTTATGGCACTTTATGAAAAGAATTATGGCTTCTTCAAAAAGTGCCCTAAGATCCCACCATCTATAAATTTCCCAATAACCTATAATGGTAATCTATTAACTTTAAGGAACTTCTCAAATGAACATGTCCCACAAGCCATCTATAGCTGCAATAGAGGAAATACACAGATAGCACAAAACAGGAAAGGAAGGAAAGAGGAATAGAGAATAACAGGGTGCACAAGATAAGAAAACTGACATGAACCAGAGGTGGCTGAGGGCACGGATGAGGTTGATGCTTGATAAAGGGTACCACAGCCCTTTTCTTTTTGGTAGGTAGGCACCACACCCCTTCAGCAAGTACAAAATAAGATTGTTTTTTTATTTCCAGTATGTTCAATAAAGTGACAAAAAAGACCATTACCCAGTGCTCATCACAAATTTGGGTGTTGGCAGGCTTAAATCTGAGTTCTCAGTATAGACAATCTGACCCTTATCATTGCACAAAACAATTTCCACTCCAATATGGGAAATGAATTTAGAAAACAAGAACAGGTATATTAGGTCACATCTCACCAAAACGTAAGCTCTTTTGGCTTGGGTATGTTACAAAAGGAAAATTTTCAATTTACTTTGCATACATTTTTTTTTTTTTGAACAACTAATTTACTTCACATACATATTTATACGTAAGAACAAGGAAACATTTGACGAAGTAGAAAATTGGGTCAAACAAATTTTCTGATGATGGAGGTAGTCATACATCGGACCTACAGGTTTTAAAACAGTGTCCAATCAAACTAAACAAAAATATAAAACAGATGTAATGATAAAAAAACTAAATAATGGATGCCCCCAGTGAACAGTCCATTGCTTGTTCGAGAACTATGATCATTGACTCTGGACCTCAATCATTTCCTTGTACTTGAGAAGAACTTCCAGATTAATTTATCTTGATTTGAAAAAATTGTACACATTTCTAAAGCAGATTTTTTTCATCTTCAACCACCACTATAGCCTATATAGTTTATTGCCTTCTCCTCTTTTCTTTCTTTTTATTATTTATTCTTTTGTGATAGCATCCTCTTGATCAGAATTTGCTTGGATTCAAATATTTTTTCCATCAGTTGCTTGGATTCAAATTTTTGCTCCACTTAATTCAAAGACACAATATGACTATCCTTAGTATCCTTGATATTCTTTAGAATATCAATCTGTCCTCTTTCTTCACTGAGGCTTGATCTGTTCCCTTGAGCTAAATTGACTATTCTCTTGTAAATCATTCATGTCCAAAGCTCATACGACTAAAACCTACTGCTCTTTCAAATTTTCTCCTTCCTTTATTTTCTTTTTTTCTTCTTTTTCAATTTTTTTTTAGGTGGGGGGGGGGGGGGGGGGGGGGGGGGGGTGGGGGGGGGGGGGGTGGAATTTTCTTTATTGCTACCAATACGACCAAATCTTCTCACAATGTTTCTTGCTTAAACATCAAAAAACTTATTCTTCACTGCCATATGTTTGCAATATTTGGAACTTCTATACTTTGGCAGGCATTACAGACTCCGGAAAAAATAAAGAATGTCCAGCCTGATTGTTTATTTATGTTCTTCATATGTCGCTGCAATAAATTGTTATAAGAATGATTCTGTCTACATTCTCTATTTGAAGTTCCATCTCTAAAGTCTGTAAAGGCATTTCTCTTTGATTTTGTGCAAGAAATGGGACTTTGTAGAAATTTTTTGAGGCAAAACTCACATTATATGTTTTCATATCCGCCTCCGGGTTTGATGTAGTTTCATAATTGCTTTTCTTTTTCTTTAATAAATATAAGTATTTCTAAAAAGATGACAAGAGGGGCAAAACATCAGAACACATTTTTAATTGCTTTTTCAGAAAATTCAAGGCAATATTTATAGCGTAAAAAGTGGGCTCAAGAGGGTGATACTATGTTTTATTTTTATGAAAATTATGGTCCCTCCAAATAGAATGGTTTTATTTGAATTTGTATTTTTCTGGTAAATAGGAGGCCAAAGCCAAAAACAAAAGCAAAAAAGCTAACTATGGTTTTGTTTGTATTTTATCTTATTTGGTTTTCAATAACAATAATAATTAGTTTTTGGATTCCAGTCGGGTCTCAGATGCAGTTGCCTCTGCTTTATAGACTTTCCAAAGGTAGAAAATATAAGCAAGAACAAAGAATTCATGCTACTAACTAGAATAGCCAAAAAACACAGACTCATTACTAGGAATAAAAGTATATGACCCAAGAAGTCCCTTCCCTCATAAGATATGGGATTAATCGATTAGATACCCAAGAACCATAATCTTTCCTAGCGACAGCTTCCACGATGATAGATAGGGTTTGGATGAGTCCGAAATTCAAGGGAAAATAAGATAAACAATATAATGCAAAACAAAAGCATAGCAACAGAACTTCACCTGTAGCTTCATTGGCAAGCACAGAAGCGTTATGAGATCCAGAACCACGAATTTGTTGAGCAAGAGACAAGGTCCCTGGATCTTCTCCAGAATCCCCATCCTCAAATTCTGAAGAGAAAGTTTGTTCATTCCAATCAACCCCATTTGGACTTGATGCATAAGACGTTTGAACTGTTGGAACAGGGGAGTTTGTTTGTTCCAAGCAAGGTGCTGAACTAATTTGAGGACTTACAAGCTGGGACCCTGGGTCTGTGTTAAGCAAACGTGAGCCACCTAATTTGGTGCCCTGCATAGCATGATCAGAGATAATCAACATTATAGATTGTAGGTGCAAACCAGGAATTCAAGAGGAAGTAAACAAACCATTCCATATACAAACAATATATAACAAAGTTTGCAAGTCCTTACATGGTCAATAATAACAACATAGACATACACATGTAAAAGGGCTACAGAAGTTGCAGAATGGGAAGCCTTGTGAAATTTGCTTCAGCTTTGTTCAGTGTAATGAGATATGGTGTCTTCATACAATGATTACATCCAAATGTATTACTGGCTTCCAGAAAGTTTGATTTAAATCAAGTAGCTGATATCACAATCAGCGAATTTCTGAGATACTCTACTTAATAACATCCATCAGTTGCTGACAATCTTTTGCCATAAGCTGGTTTTTTCTTTCTCTTTTATTTATTGATTTCTTTTTCTTGGGTGTGGGGAACCAAATGGATTGGGATGTAATTGGATGGATCAAGCTTTGCAGCAATGACTTAATAAGACAAAGTTTGGAAAGAAGAAGAGTTACTTTATATGGTTTTCAAATTTCAGATGAGGCTGAACATTAAGGAACATCTGAAGGCCACACTTAAAAATTTGTGTAGAGAATCACCTCCTTCACTTCCCTGTAGTGTACAAGAACAATGTTCTCCAACTCCCTGAAACAAGGAGAAATGAGGTAAAAAAAAAATGGGAATTAATGCTGAAAAATCATTAAGACATTACACAAAACTGAAAAACCCTGGAAAGCTAAAATTTATATAATTACTCAAGTATTCGTAGCACAGACCTGATAAAGTAAAACTTCATTTATCAAGTGCACCATAAAATGAAAATTTTCAAACATATAATTTGATCTACATCTAGACATGCCGAAGTTGACCAGAAAACAACTCTTGGTGAGAAGATCTAGCTGTTTATCACAGCATATGTTTCTTTTCACTTTTCCTTTTGGAAACAACTTCTCTTCATATGTGTGTGTCCAGTCCAGAAGTTTTGAGATACTAACTGACTAACCAATCATGAGTCAACCATTAAGGGATCCATAAGACTCAACTGATCCCTGATGTAGATATCTTCCAACACCAATTCAGTATTAAAAGTGGTACCTTCTTAATGCACTGATCCTTTTATAACTCCGGTTACTATCATGTTGTGACATAAAGAGATTGTTTAAAACAACATCAAGTTTTCATGGGCTTAAAACAAGATGAAAGCTGCAATACTCACTCATCGAGCATCCAATAACTTCGTCGCTGAAAGTTCTCATTATCCTCTCCATGGGCATAGTAGCAATGAACGACGTCAACACTGCCAGCCTATAGAAACCAGATCAGAACCAATAAATTCCTTGATTGTCTTTCCTTTATATATTTTTTAGTACAAAATAGAGCAACGTATTAAATGCCAGAAGGATCTAGCCATTTTTTTCAATGTAAACATTGCTTAAACTATAATACACATAAGTGGAGTTAGTAGTTGGGACAATAAAAGGTTTTCCAACTCAACATAAACAATGAATTTATATGGACAAGAACCAAAGATATTGGAGAAGTACTTGACTTCAGTATTAGGTATGCAGAAAATGAACATGAACAATATGGCCACTTTGCTTCACAATGCAACATAGCCTGATTTAGTCAAACTACAGCTAAAAGAGATGGCCACATGATGCCCATAAAACTAAGTACACAGCAATAAAATTTATAGCCAGATAAAAATGACTAGTACAAGCTAGAGAGAATAAATAAATTGCATAGTGCATCCATAGCATCCTCACAACCCTTGCACCTGCAAAAATAAATATAAAATGGAATAGGAAAAAAAACTGTGAATTGTATCAATAGAATGCATACAACACTTGTGCCAACTAAAGACGGTCAGACAGAAATAAGGTGCAATAAGTCAACAAAAAAGAGAATGATGAAACGTAAGATATTCTTCACTACTAAACTAGAGCCAATAACAGACAATTAAGCCCCATACAAGAATAACATAATTATAATCATACAAATTTATTTTCTTATGATTAATGGAACCTAAGGTCAAACTCAAAAGTGCCTCCCACCTAAGAAATTTAGCTGCGTTGGAGGATTGAACAGTATAATATGACCTACTACACTCAGCTCAATTGAATTTTGATCTAAAAAATCTTACTGGAGGGTAGCAATTTCTCAAACATTGAACTAGGGTGCTTAGGAATTCATGTACTAAATATAATCCACTATACAAGCTCGGTGCTGCCTGGCAGACAACTACTTAACCACAACTTAGAGATAAGTGGTCCAGCAAGGTACGGCCATGAGACAATACCTTGGAAACCGTTGACTGCAATTTTAGGGTTATACATAAAAAATAAATAAATAAATAAAAGTGAACTTACAACTAATAGAATAAACAGCACACCTTCAACTTTTCATGAGCTTCTTTGACAGTTTTCCCATCTTTTTTCTTCCTCCAACGGTGACCATCTCTACGGAAATATCGAAGTACCTTTCGATCAAACAGGAACAAAGAACCAGCTGAAAAGTAAAATAAAAAATTCAGGTACTGTTTGCAAAAATCACACAAAATGTCACTGCATCATCTCGTAGGAGGAACAGTAGAAAATCACTGATATTTTATCAGACATTAACAGTACATAACAGATATAACCTTCCATGCAATTATTTTGATAGGTAAATAAATCCACAAAAGGGCGCCAAAAGGGGTGTGACCTCTATACATAGGTAGTAACCAAAAACCCATATGCTATCAACAAAACTTAAATTTATTATGAAATCCACCAACATAAAAGAGGGATCACAAAAATTTCCTGAAAGCCAAAAAAGTAAACAATGCAAATTACTTTCCATGAAATGGTTTTGCATGTATAAGTTAAAGATATGAAATACAAATTTATGCATACAAAAATAAATAAAAAACAAACCCAAAAAAAAAAATAGATGCAGGAGATGTTCAAAGAATTGAAAATAGAACCATAATGAAACTGCATCATTGTCCCGTAAATAGAACAGATAGCAACAATAAACAAGGGAGATGTAATAGCTTTTGCTAGGAAAGACTAATGGTGCAATTACTGAAATAAATTGAAGAAATTTTTAGTATTCTGAAGCAATCAACTCATTGAATCCTTGGTATGAAAAAGTAAAGATAATGAATATATAATTCATTGACAAAAGTGACACAGACTTCATATGGTGCAAGACGCGTCCACAAATAGGCACAAGTCCTCCACGTAGAAGCCATTCCACGCCTCAGAGGACCAGGCATAATAGCTCAACAGGCGAGGAGGTAGATGAGAGGGATGAGATTTATAGACGAGAGGTTACAGGTTACGAGGTTGCGTTAGGGTAATATAAGGTACGCGTGTCCCCATAGGGGACCCTCACGCTACTAACGCAACCTTCCGTAACCCAAAAAAAAAAAAAAAGAGAGGGGTAGTGCCCGACAGGATAAAAAGAGCGCACTACCCCGCTATCATCCTCCTTTATTTTGAAGATAAAGGATAAAAGAAGGGATTCCTTGCTAGGCAGCTGTGGTGATGTGGACAGGGCAGCAAGCGCCTGGGCCCCCCGCAGACAGGGGTGGCGCGTACCTTATATTACCCAGCCCTGTCCCCACCACACAAAAAAAGAGAAGACAAACAGACGACGCCGTTTTGATACACCAACCGTGTTAAAAAAAACGAGGAGGCACGTGGCCTCCCCTTCATTCATTGCATTTCACATCACATCACATTACATTACATCAGACTACATAACATAGTGGCATCTTGCATCACGCATTATATCACATTACACAGCGGCATCATGCACAAATGCACGACACAGCGGGCACCGACACTGCGTGTTCAACCCAAACATCCTACCGGCGCACTCAGCGCAGACCACGTGTACGCAATGCCAGCACTGGTAGCAAGGATGGTGAATTTCCTCATTGAGAATAGGGATAAAGATTTCATATGGTTGAGACTCAAGAAACCATTTTCTGTAACTTCCTATTCATGAATTGTTACTCTATTCTGCTAATTGTTGAACTAAAATATAAACGAACAACACTGAACACTATGTTTGCTACCATCAAAATGAACAAGAAGCCTGCAAAACACAAGTTCTTCCTTCTTGATATAAGTACTAACAAAGCCCTATCCAAATATTAGAGCACTCAGACATGCAAAAATTTGAAGGAATTTTGGGTATTCTGAAGCAATCCACTCATTGAAACCAAAAATAAATAAATATCAGAAACTCAATCTACTTCCCTTACAAACCATATTTATATATATAAACGGTCAACAACTTTTTAATTTAGAAGAAAATTCGCCAATTTAGAACTCACACAAGATGGCTTGCCAACAAAAACAAAAAGAAGAAGAGGAATGCATTTCTGTGAAAAGACGACCAGTAATTAACTACAACTGCATTGATCCAATAAGTACTACATTTTATATTGTTGAGTTAAAGCATGTAAGAATGGTGGTACTGGTGACAACCTGGTGGCCTGGCAGGTGATTCTGGTGATAAGTGAAAATTTTTGTGGTTCCGAAGAATTTCACAGATTTCACTGGGACGGAGCCAGCGGTGTTGTGCTTCTTGGAGTATCTGCTCAAGGTCTGCAAAAGTTCAAGATTTACATGTTAAAAAGATCTGAAATACAATAACAGAAAAAGCATACAATACCACAAACAAGAATTTGCAATCAATCGAGTATCAAACCAAACATTATCCAATTCGTGCATGCAGACTACTAACTAGTTTTTGCCCCACACACACACACACATACAGAGACAATCGAACTGAAGTTCAGAAGTTAAGCAGATACGGCAGGCATTTCATTTAATAAGAAAGCTAGTCATCAATCTATCAAATTGATCATAGAAGAAAGGGGCATCCGAACGAAACCAATCAAGATTAAAAAAGAGTTCCATGATTAAACCACGAACCTCAAGAAAAATGAACAACTATTACCATTGGAGAAAATCTATACACAGAGCCTATGCAAATATATATATATATATATATGTACGCATATATAGTAGGGAGTAAGAGAAGACGAAAACTGACTTAATGGTTGAATGGGGAGGTAACGTCTGTTGTCAGCCATCAGCAAGCAAATACTCCGACGCAAACCTCAATTTTCATCAGCGAAGCCTCCGATTTCGGTTCAAGAAGCACGGAACAGTCAAAGGATTACAAACGGATAAAGAACAATCGAAGCGCAGAACCGGAAATGAATGTTGAAATGGCGGCGAGAGACAAGTACTGGTTGAAGAGCTGAGATTGATGCGTTCAGTAGAACAATCGCAGATTCGAGATACAGAAAAACCCTAACAGCAATGACTGAAACAGAGAGAGAGAGAGAGTATGGGAGAGAAAAGGTAGGGGGTTTCATACGAGAAGCGTAAAGTTTGTTAAAATATTGGGAGACAGAAGAGAGTCAAAAAAGTCAAGATATACGTTCACATTAGAGTACAGAGATTTGGGGGGTTCTTGATCTTTCGCTCCTTTTTGTTCTGGTGATGGTTTGGTGTGTAATGTTCTGAATCCGACGTGGCAATGGGGATTTTTTGCTTTCTGGCTGGCGGAGCCGGGATTCCCTGCGGTAACACCAGATTGTGCCATGTTACACGGCCTCACCGCTAGGCGCAAGATTTGAATATCAATTCATTCTCTGTAGCTAGTTTTCATTAATGTAATTTGTAAAATTTATATAATTTGTGTGCAAAATAATCTTGTATGAGATCAGAAAAATTGTGAGTCAAAATTTGAATTTAAAACCTTTTTTTGCTGAGCCAATTTGAATTTAGAACTTGATTTGGTCATTACCATGTAATTCTGATCACATTTAAGTCGGGTGCTTTGTGACGACATTTTTTAAGTTTGCTAGTGCTATGACTTCCATTGAAGTATTTTTCAATTGAAATACTTAAAGAAAAAGGAGGAGGAATAGGAGATTGTTGTGAGGAAGTTTAGTACTATTTGGAGGGAGTTTACTGTTTTGGTTTTTTTTTTTTTTTTTATAATGTATTCCAAATCTAGCAAATCAGTCTGCACCATTACGACAAATAGAAAGTACTGCAGAAAAAATGGATGAAGGGTGCTTTTTGACAGCAAACCTCTAAAAATGAAATAAAACACATCATTAGTCACCAATTTAGAATAATAACCTTCAAGTTAGATTGCTGGAGAGTGCCGTACAATTTATATGTAAGGGATAAAATTTTTATTTGTTTCTATCGAATCGATCGGAACGTTTTTGTTTTTTAAAAGATTAAAACGAAACACTAGTAAAATAACAAAACACTATTATTATGATCAATATACACCGGAACATAGAAAAATGCACTAAAACATAATGATATATACCGAAATAATAAGTTGTATTAACTTAAATTTAAAATTTTAAAAACGTTGTAAAATTTTCATACAAAAGATTATATTTTACTATTTTAATATTTGTCAATTTTAAAATATTTTTAAAACATTCCAAAACATTTTCGAAATATTTTCGAAACATTTTCATTTTTAAGTCAATCAAAATGATCTTTCGAAATGAAATTATATGATATGATGGCCTATACCATAATATCATAGCTGTTATTCATTATAGCATGATATGAGAAGGATGAAAAAAAACCAATAAATTTATTTTCACAAAACCTTACGAGTATCACCTCGTAGGAACTTTCACTAGCTGAGACAAAGGGAATTGAATTTGAAACCGCGGGTTGCTTAGATGGTGCCATGCGATCAAGAACGAACACAAGGATGTGAGATGGAACAGCCTAAGCGTGTTGTTTTCTACTTGGAATGTTTGACTCTTCTGGTCCTGGATTTCTATTGTACACTTGTAACTTGTTCAGCACGCAGCAGAGTCAACTAGGACAAGCCCATGGTCAATCTATAGGGGACCTTGTCGACATTCATGCTCTCTTCTTCATGGTTTTTATCGTCATTGTCAGCAGTTGCATCTCACCCTGCTTTCTTCGATAGAATATGATAGATACAGCCTAAAACAATGCCACAAAGGAAGATAGAGGACGATAGGAGATGCATTACACATTTTTTTATAAAAGCTTTTTGTTCTCTACCATTGAATGCAAAAAGTTGACATAGAATACAAATATGGGCCAAAGCCCAAGGGGCAATTTAATAGCAACTTGGAGAGTAAACTTCCTAACCAAAACACTTAGTAATAATATGTTTGAAATCCAAATTTATTAAGAAAAAAAAACGAAAAAAGAGAAAAAAAGTGAACAAAATGAGAATCCCTTTTATCCTCCATTTTCTCTAATAACCGAACATGCGATGCAATTTCATATTCTTATTC
The DNA here is from genome assembly GCA_033060915.1 of Euryodendron excelsum. NCBI lineage: Eukaryota > Viridiplantae > Streptophyta > Magnoliopsida > Ericales > Pentaphylacaceae > Euryodendron > Euryodendron excelsum. Next base: position 31,916,699 of record CM065399.1, read on the forward strand.
CTTTCATTTTGCCTCACCAAATTGTTTATCCAAACACAACGTAAATCTCACTTTGAAGTCAGAGCCTCAAGATACAGGTGTATAAAAACCTCGATCAACTGAAAATGAAACTTAACCTTGATCACTCCCCAAGGGAACCTGCCAGACTGCTTAAAGAAATTTGCAACCCTCTCTAAATGTACAATTTCCGCAGCCACTGAAAAAAAATTCAAAAAACCAAACTAAAAACTTCTCAAGCCCACTCCTCGAGTGTTAATAGAGACCTTCAGGTGGAAGAGAGTATCTCTATACAACCATTTGATTTAGATTGACAGAGACACTCAAAGTCAAGTTAGTGCTCAGAATATCACCTAAATAATATTTGTTGTCGAGATGTCAAGGAAAAAGAAGCTAAATCAACTTCGCCATTACACTTTGACGACTGGTTTAATTCCAATCACCGAAAGGGTGTCATATGCATTATCACAGATTTGTTGAAATCAAGACGATTACAACACTCAACAAGTGATGGCCAAATATTGATAAGACAATCTCGATGTAAGCCATATTTCTTAACTTCAAGACAAGACATTCAGGGAGTTCAAGTAGAGAAGAAAGAATCCAGTTACACAAGGCTGAAGGTGCTGAACTTTTTCAATCCGCTGGTGTTTCATGCTTCAAGCCTGGCCTTAGAGAATTGTCCTAAAATCAGGAGAAAACATAAAGACCAAATTAGTATATTGGAGTATCCAACTCCACCCCAGATCAAGACAACATACTTCTTCAAGCTCAGGTGTAGAAAAACAATGCATAATCTCTCAAAAAAATGTTCAGCCAAGTGAGTCTCTGAAGATGTAAGGAAATTAGATGGGACAACAAGAGACATTCTGGGGACTGACCTTGATACAAACATAGATATAATGGACATCAGGGTTCTTTCCAAGAGCTGCTTCCACCGAGCTTCCATCGTCATCCAATCGAATCGGAGAGGTGAGTTCCCATTTCTGGTGTCCAGAACTTTCCTCCAACAGAAGTTTTTCTGCATATGTAATCATAGTCAGCCAGCACACAAACACTACTTCCTTTTTTTTTTGCTGAGCACAAACTCTACTTCCTATTCATTAACTATGAGGCACGAGAAGTCATGATACAACAGTGTGTGTGCATATGCATTGGCACCCTATGCATATGTGAGTGGACACAAGCAAACAAGCAAGCGAGTGCGTTTCTCCAATTTATTGAGGAGAAATGGGGACAGGGTGGTTGATACAGATACTAGGGAGTTTGGTTGTTCAAGATTTAACAAGTCACATAATATTTGACCTCCTCAGCTTCAACCTTTTACCTATAATAAGTTTTCTATCCTTAGATCAAAAGAACAAGAGAAACTTGAATGTTAACATTGATTATGTAACATGTGCACATGCAATTACGTAGCACAAAATGGCGGAAGCACATAGTTCTGTGAAAATTTACTTTGGGATGTAAGATGACCATAACTGCAATGAGAATTTAGCTAACCTATCACATGGAATTTTATTGTCCACGACCATGAATCTCTCAACAAGCGTAGACGATAAATTGGTGCTCCATATGTAATCTGCAAAAAAAGTGAGACTTGGAAGAGGCAAACAAAACATGCAAAAAGATAAATTTACATTGCTCCAATAAGTAACTAAAAAATTAGGAAAAACAAAATGATAAATATAAACAACAATAAAATTTTCTGGTCTAGAATAAAAGGTAAGGTACAATTACCAGAATATAAACTCCTTTATCCTTGAGGACCCTATATTTTGTCATCAACTGCTTCAATATATGAACAGATCAAGAAAGAAAAGTAACAGCGTGAAAGAAAATTGGACACTGTCGGAAATGATTTCATTATACCTTCCAACCTCCTCAAGCATCTTAGCAGCATTTGGTTGTGAATTACTGCCACACTGAAGACACATATTTGGTTTAAGTAATTAACACTTTGACAAAGAATAAAATTAGTATTAAACACAGCACTCACCAAAAGAGAATCTAGAGTTCCTGGTAACACCCAAAAAATAAGATCAGCATTCAGCATTTGCTTTAAAACCATTTCAACAAAATGCAAATCAAATATCATAAATCATTAACTGCAGACATAACAAAATCAAAAAGTATTACATACCTTTGTCAATAACAGCATCAAAGGAACCTGTTTGAAAGGCACTCATATCTCGGACATCCATTTTAATATCTGCTTAATTATTGAGGAAACTGCACTCACAATATGCAAGACATAATTGCAGAACTTTCTAACATAGAAACAAGTTTCAGCTGATTTGACTTTTATTTCCATGTGCATTGTTGGGCCAAGTGACTGCCTATGCCTCTAGTCAATAAAAATGTATTCTTCTTGAAATGCATATAAGTGTGCTCAATGTGACTGAATTCAGACCTCAATAGATCCACATCAAGTTCAACCAAGTGCAGCACTGCTACATCAAGTAATACTGATCAAAAACAAAATAATCTGCTGAATTGAGCACTTTCAACAATACAGTCCTAAAAGCTGATATTCTGCAATAAACAGAAAATAAACAAAAGATACATTTCAGTTGCGGACGATTACTGTATTTCTCATGCATAGCTTCAATCACCACTGAGGATATGTCAATGTTGACAACATCCCCATAACCATCGTCAACCATGCCTTCGCTAAATGCTGAAATCACAATCACCATTATCAGTGGCTGCATGAAGGTGTCAATCGATAAAGTTGCTGTATCAAGAATGCTTGTAATAAGCACTTTCCCTCAAGGAAAGAAAAGCATAACCTAAAAACGGAAATATTGGCTTTCTAACAAAGCCTTCCCTTTGACTGGTTTCTACAAGAACTAAATAGCAAACCAAAAGCTCGGAATCATTGCAAAGGAGAGTTTTTTTTTTTTTTTTTTTTGTGTTCTTGCTATAAATAATCCCTTTCACATCCTACATCTCGGTACCCAGTGCCAAAACTTACTATAGCCTGTTTTTGCATTAAATAAACAAGAGCACCAATGGTATAGAGAATTATAGTGTCATAATTTTATCATACACCCACACAACATCATTTCCCTTTTGAAACTACAGTAGTAGAATTTGCGCAATATCGAGTTGATCAGTGAGAAATTTAGTCCATAAATTCTTGTAAGCATCGCCGTGAAATCTCATCTTTCTCGATTTCCACAACTCCGATGAAAGGACTCTACTTACAAATAAAAAATAAAAAATTTTGATAACTACAAAACCTAGCTGCAGTTTCTTAAGCCAAAGTCCAGAATGGCAGATCTAAGGACAGGGATCAAACTCTCAGACATGTACATATATATAAATATACATACGTATGAATGTAAAACTTACCAGAGTTGCCGCATCCGACGACGAGGACTCGATGGTGCCGGGGGATGTAGAGATGGAGGAGGGGGGCCAAAGAAGGGTACTTTTGGTACCAATCGAAGGGACCTGGCTCTTGTGCGTACCGGTTGTCCCAGTACGACGGCTCTCCGTATGCCTGCGGCGTCGTTCCTAGCGTCATCTCTCTCCCTCTGTGAAGATAGTATGCTGTGAATGTGAAATTTTTCCGATGCCGATCTGACTCAGATGGAGAAGAAGTGTTACGAGGGCGTTCTTGTCATTTCCGTCTGTACAGTCACACCACGTAATATGATCATGCGTTACGGTTTATTTATGTAATATTATCTACTTAGAGAAATTATATTTTTTAAAATATTATAAATATTATTTTACATATATAATAACATTTTAAATTAAAAAATTTGCTATGTACATAATTATGTAATTTAAATAAAATATTAAGTTACGGTATCATATTAATATGGTGTGACGTAATTACTGGTTGTTGTCGCCATCACGGGACAGACACGTGCACTTTTTTCAAATGTTTGTTCGTCCGGTTCAAGAAGTCTCGAAACCGCTCGTTCGACCGACGAAAAAACTCGCACGGAAACCGTTTTTCTCCACAAAATAATCGAGAGTTGGCTAGTTTAGTTCATAATCCTTTCAAAAAAAACACAAACGCAAAAGTCTCCTATCTGAATTAAGGTTATGTAAACGTGGAAGATCATTTCTCAATGTGCCAAAAAGAAAAAGGAAGAAAGACATTCTAAACAATTTTGCTTTCCGAAAGTACACTTTAAGAAACTTGCTTAAAGTTTTCTGAATTTGTTAAAACCATGTTTTGCAAATAGTTCAGAAACTTGCTTTCATGGAACTTTTTTAAAAACACTTAGGCCTCGTTTGGTAACGTTTTTTGTTTTCGTTTTTTGTTTTTTTTTCAAAAAAAAACAAAAATTGCCGTTTGTTTAAATTTTTTTTTTTAGTTTTTTACAAAATTCAAAAAAAGAAAACTAAAAACACTAAAATGGGTGTATTTTCTCTTACAAAAATATTGGTCTAGTATTATTGGCACAACGATAACCATGTTTTATATTTTAGGAATAAAATGGTTTTTTTAAAAATAACAGTGTTTTCGATGATTTTAACTTTTTTATTTATGAACATAAAAATAAAACGAATAATGGCGTCGATTTGTGGCAAATGTATTAATATACTGCAATGGAGGTATGGCAAGTGTATTAATATACTACAATGGAGGTATAGCAATGTCCCAATGGGCAGTTAGTCTCAAACATTTGAATTGCTTCTATACATATATATAGTTATATATACGGCTTTGCATTTTCATGACACCATTAGCCAATTATTTTTAACTTGCAAAGAAAACTTAATGAAACTCAAATTTATCAACAAAAAAAAAAAAAGAAAAAATTTATCAAGAAAAAAGAAACTTAAAAATAAAATAAAATAAAATAAAAAATTTCAAATTCTTACTTATTTTTTTATGGGCTTTTACCTTTTATTTTCTCTAACAATTTAACATATGATATAATTTCTCATCTTTTTTCCTTTCATTTTTTGCACCAAATCTTTGATTCAAACACACATAAAAGGACAACTTGGATTCATGAATGACCCATTAATTCATTGGGCTGCTGCTCCCTAGAGCATGCACTGATAGTACTAGATGATCCTTGCATTAGCATCAATGGTGGTTCTCTAATTGAATGGTTTGTTAAATCTGAGCCAAAATTGTCTTGAGGTTGCTGCTGCTGCTGCTGCTGTTCTGAAGGCAACCCTTCCAGCCTCTGTGAGTCTAGTCCATTAATGAGAGGCGGTGGCTGTGGATCATGGCCAAGCTTGGTAGCTGCTGCTGCTGCTACATCAATGGAGCCTCTGCAGAGTGGACAAGTGGAGTTTGATTGGAGCCAGTGGCCTATGCAATCTACATGAAACACATGTTTGCATGATGGAACCTGATGCAACTCCTCTTTCATCTCAAATTCTCCCAGGCAAACACAACATCTGTGAAGATTGATTTTTCAAAGCACTCTTCAGTACTAAAACATTGATATATATATATGCAATAGAAATTCTTTGATAATCTAGTAAAAGTTAGTGTTTTGGAGAAAAGAATCTGGTGGTTAGGTAATATTGAATATTCTGTAATAATTTTTATTAAATGATAACGCGTTATGTGTGAATATATCAGCAACTTGAATTTGTGATGTAGTAGAGCGGTTTTTAAAGAAAAATATTACATGACAAAATCTGATAGGATGTTTTCTTACAAATCTCTCTATTATACCACAAATGTAAGTTACAGATGTATTCACACACCACGTGTCATCATTTGATAAGAATTACTGTTGGGCACTCAATATTACCCAACCACTAGTTTTACAGTATTAGTGTTTGTATCTTCAATTTGTGGAAAAAGAGAAAAAGAAAAGAGAAAAGATAGGAAAAAATAAAGTAAAAAGAAACCCAATTCCTTTCTTTTGTTGTTGGGTTAGTAAGATGAGAAGAAAACGAACGGTAAGAACTAACATTGCAGGTCCAAGTTAGATAAGAATGACTTAGGAGAACGTATATGCAAGAAAACAGAATGAGCACACTAATTGCAAACATCTTTATCACTATTACATATAGTATGTGAGTGGGAAAGAGATGATCACCCACTTTCTAAAGGTATTAATAAAGATATGATATCTGAAGAAAAAATATCTAATTGTTTTAATAGTTTATTGTTTCTTTTTGGTGGAACTTTTCATTATTACTCCTAATTTTCTGTTTGGCAAAATCTACTTATTAAATTCTCCAAATCTTCGAACTTTGAGGACTGAAAAAAAGAAATGGTGTTTAAGGCATTCTGACTGGTGTCCCTACCCTTCCCTCTATGATTTCTGTGCTGAAGAAGCATGAACCTAGGATTGCTCAGTGGTTTCCACCAACCATTTTTTATTAACAAAAAAAAATATAGGTGCGTTTCTAACTATACAGGCCGTGCCAATTAAGAGCGGTCATCTTATAGTCAATCATGAGTGTTTGGCATTATAACCTCTTTGGAACCTAATACAAAAAAAGGGTTCGTCCTTTGTTTGGCATTTAATTTAGGAGAGAAAATATAAAAAAAAATTTAAAAAAAGTAAAAATGAATTATTTACTCACTTTTTTTTTTCTATTTCCTTTTGTTTGAATTTCAAATAAGAGAAAATTGGTGTGCATATATTCCTTCAAGATATTATTCATATTTTATCCTGCTTTCTATTTGTAATTTTCTCTTAGTTTGAATTTCAAACAAGAGAAAATTGGTCAAGTTCGGGTGAATGGCTGTCAGGTGCGGTGGTGGCTAGCAAAATTCTAGTTTAGAACAATGCATTTTTCCAAAATAGTGGATGTTAATGGAGATTCTGATATGAAAATGATAAAAGTTTGCAACCAGTGAGGATAGTTAACCAAAGAGGCCATGATCTGTTGAAAGAATAATTCTGCTGGATTTTTTATATAGTATATATATATATGTATATGTATGTATATATGTCTGTCACTTCCAAGTGTTCACTGAGAGAAACTTTGTGAGTGGTGAATCTAACTCATCCCAACTCCTGGTGGACCCACCATGTCAATTTTATTGATGTAGTGCAACACCACAGGGCAGCACATGTAGTAGGCCATGTTGGATTATAAATCATACAATTAAACTAAGACCTGTTCGGTGTCTGTTTTTTTGTTTTTTTGGTCTTTTGTGTTACCAAAAATAAAAATAAATTTTTTTTGGTTTATTCTTACAAAAAAAAAAATGAGAATATCAAAATATCATGTCCTTTTCATTTTTATATAAAAACAGTTTTAAAAAAATTGAAAAAACAAGTTTTTTATATTTTTTGAAATTGGAGAGGTTTCAAAAAAAAAAAAAAGATTGTGCAGTGTCAGCGAAAACAGTTTCCCAAACTAATTTATAAAAGATGTCTCAGCGCGTTCCAAAATTGGAACCAAAATCATAACCACCAAATGAGGCTCTAAGAAATTTTAAATATGAAGACTTTAATAGAGAATTCTTAACAAAGAATTTTGTAAGTGAGAAAAATATAAAAATGCAGATGTAAGAACTTACTGTGAGTCCTTGGCCCTTAAATCTTCATCAGCCAAGACTACAGTAAGCTTGTCTTTCACCTCTCCCTTCAAGCCCATTTCAGAAGCCTGTGCATAACAGACACAAAACTAAATTATAATTTGATTATGAGGATTACACTGGAAAACTCTTCTTGCTGTCCCATTTCTTAGTGTTGTTGCTAGAGAGAGAGAGAGAGAGAGAGAGGTGTCTTACCAAGGGGGTAAAAGAAGTGGCGTGATTCAAAGTCCTTGGAAGTATTGGTGGAGGTGATGAGAGGCTAGAGGCCCTCCTCTTGAGGTAGAACAAATAAAATAGAAGAAACAAAATTATGGAAAAGAGGATTGGGATTGAAAATATGAAAGCTTGGTAGAGCTTAAGTTGAAGTTCATGGGGATATAGGTGAGGAGGGCTTGGATTTTGAGGAATACCCATCGATTCTTAAGCCTTGATGTCTAGAATAGATATGAAGAGATAGGAGAGGCAAGAAGGCCTCGTTGAGTATATTTATGGAGAGCAAGCAATGGTGGGTTTCAGAGAGAGAGAGAGAGAGGTTTCAAGAAAACTTAATAATCATAAGATTGGGAATAGGCCCCAAAAAGCATATGAGTTTTTTTTGTTAATAGAGAATTAGTAATAGAGAGGCCTGGAAGGAACTTTTTGAAATCAACAATATATTCTCTGCTCTTCCTTTTTTGTATGATGGGACAAGCCACTAAGATATAGATCCCTACACCAAGCACTGTGGGCCCATTCACCCTCATCCCCAACGCATGCACCATTTTACATTCAACTGAATGCTAATTAGATTGAAAATTATTGCTTTGTTGATTAGAGAAAAAGTGAAGAAAATGATAGTGTTTGGTATATAGTTATCTGAAGAAAATGATTGTGTTTGGTATATGGTTATCTGAACTCTTAAGTTCGGACCTTCAAGTTGCATGTTTGTGTGTATCCAAAATAAAAATAAATAAATTTGCATGTTTGTTATTTAGAGATGATATCTCCACTACCCTTTTCTCTTCTTTTACAGTCCTCCCTCACATGGTGAGGCCCATAAAAGGAAAGGGCTGTGAAAGTAGCAATTTTCTTTGTTTTCTCAAACAATTTTGCACCTTGGTGGTAGCTTGAGAGAGAGAGAGGCCATGCTTGAAAGAAGCTCTGGAATTTTCTTTTTATACAATGTAAATACAAGCTTGGGGCAGCCAACAAAAGAAGGCAGTTTTATTGCTGCTGAGCTATAAGCCACATGAAGTCAACTTGTATCCTAAGTACATTGATTAGGTTACAAGTAGATGCTTGTTAATTGAGCAATGTTGCATAAACAGAAAAATTATACATATTTTATTTTATTTTTATATAGAATGATGTTGCTGAATGAAATTTTTTTATTTTAATATGAACAAGATGACTCTTAATTATAAAATTATTACCAACGCATCATTCTGGAAGTGTAAAGAGCGTTCTGTATAACTTTTCTGTAATATTATGATTTAGTACCTTCGGAGAATTTTAGACAAGGCCAGCGCTATGCAAAAGCGTATAATTGCCCTAAACTAGTGTTTCCTATTTAAAACCATTCGATAAATCTGGCAATTAAAATGAAAACCAGGACTCCAGAAGCCAGGATAAACTACTGACCCACTTCCACTTTCCCTTTACTGCACACCCTGAAGTGATCTTACCTATTTCAACTTTGTCCTCTTATGTATAATCACTAAACCTGCAGTTTCCTGGGGGTTGCTTCCTGTACTTGGATTTGAGGAAATAGTCTCTCTCGGGTGGAGCATCTCAGAACTCTTACCACTCTTAGTAAATCATCTAGGCATGGAAAAATGCTTCTTTTCTGTCTCGCACATTTGCTAACATAAACAAATAAAAGTGCTCCTACTTTTGTTGTCATGAGCCTAGGGGAGAGGCAGCTGTAAAATGTGCACAAATGGAAAAGACTAGACACCATGAGGTGGTAACTGCAATCTTATCTGAATCCCAAAGTCCCACAACCCACCACCGCCCCCCCCCCCCCCCCCCCCCCCCCCCCCCCCCCCCCCCCCCCCCCCCTAAAAAAAAAAAAAAAAAAAAAAAAAAAAAAAAAGAAAACTCATCTAACAGGTCCTTAGTGTGTAAAATGATTGGTTAAGGAGCTTAATCAGAAAACAGTTTATAGTAGTTGGCTTTGCATTTCTCTTACTTTGAACTTGTGCACGAGGACAATTTCCATGTCAACATAATGACTCTTTTTGAAAAAAGCAAATATTCCAATCAAACACAAACAGGGTTACTGTAAATGTGAAAAATTTTAGTGCCTAATCTTGAGAAAGAGGTAGCAAGACAAACTAATGATGAAGCTATTATCTCTTCTTTTTTCCACCTTTCCCAGATTTTGCAGCAGGTGCAGTACCGGAGGTAGACGCAGCAGGCTCCTGTTTTTTGGTCCTCCCAGGGTGTCTGGGTACCAACTCTGCTACGCGGAACATTAGCTGTTTTCCTGCAAATAACAGCAGCATGATTTTCAATGATGGCCCAAGCATATAGTATGACAATGGAATACATCTGATAATAGATTCATACTGCACTTGTAACGTGTTTCATATTCTAGATTTCTTTTTCTTTGTTCTTCCTTCAATTTCTATCTCATTAGTTCGGTGGAAGGATAGCAACGCTAATATGAGTATGCCATTACCAAATAATCATTCTGGATTGTTAGACAAACAGCAATGTACTGCCAATTAAAATTTATGCCCCACCTCAAAAAAAAAAAAAAAATTCATAAAATTATAATAGTTGGCCTATTAGAACCCATGAGGGATGTCTATCATCAACAGGAACTCTTCTTGGTAGGCATCAGGTCAACTGTCCCACCACCCTCACAAAGCAATGATAATCATCCATGATGGAGAAAGGGTAAAACAGGTTGGAGGCGATCATAGAAAGGGGAAGAATCTTATCCTGCAAGGACAAAGAAAACTGTGCACGCGAGGGTGTGTTTTGGTTGGGTGGGGGTTGCACAAAACATTGCCTATTATTTAAGGAAATCTTTAATTCCACATCCTAAATGAACCTGCGGCGTATTCCTCGAGTAAATACTATCACAAGAAAAGTAGGCTTCTAAGTCAGACACCAGATCCTGAGTGGCAAGCCCAATAGGGATGTTTGCTAGACTTCTATTTTCAGCCTTGTAAAACCCCATAAGAAGGGCACCAAGCTCTGACAGTATAATAAATCCAGAAAGGTTTTAAAGGAGGAAAATTGAATCTAACACTATGGTCTCTCATCAAACCCACACCACAGAAGGAAAGCTACTTCATTCGTGATCATTGAAGTTAATCTTTACCAAACACTTAGAAAAGGATTCCAATCAGGTTAGACATGGACATTGATTATTTACATGCAGAAAAAAACATGAAGGTGAACCTATATCAGTTGCGAAGGCCTTTCGACAAAATATAAAGTTTAATCTCCTTCCAAGTAAACTCTTCCAAATGCAGAACCTGGAAAGCTGAGTACTAAACTTCTTACTTATGCAAAGGTTTAAAATGTAACTAAAGACCAAACCATTGCAGCGGTCAGTCAAACAATACTCTTATGAATGAAATGTGCTATAGTAAGTTGGTGAGTATTTAATGAAGAGAATGGTTGAGGAATGGAGAGCAGGCCAAGAAAGATAAGAACTATATTTCACAGTATAGACCATTCAAAGGAGAAATTACTAACATGGAATGTTTTGCTGATACCATAGCCACCTCTTAGTATGTTTGTTTTATATAGGCATGCTGCTGAATAGTGTTATTTAGAGAACTGAAGATTGTATAATGTGTGACACAACCTCGGGGATTCTTCTTCTTCTCCTCCTTTTATAATTCTCCGCTATCTGTTTCTGTTAGTTTTACTCTAACCACTGAATAAATTAACTAATAATCACTGCTATTTTCTTTTGTTTTCATCCAAAACTCTACTTAGAAACCTTTCCCCATTGTTTTGGCCTTCATACTGCAAAACCATTCTTTTCCCCAACCAGTAAGCAGAAGCCTCAATAGTTCTTTTTTTCCACATATAGAAATGCTCACACACACGTCTACAACAAGACCCAAAGAAGTCCAAACCCACACATGCACACTAAAAGGCCCTAGCTATGGAGGAGTATGGAGACTTATACAGCTCACTTAAAAACTTCAATAGTTGGTGTCTAGAATTTGCAATGACTATGTTTTAGCAATTCTAGCAACCAATCACTTTGACAAAGCAAATTTCAACCCTTCTCAATCCCGAAGTCTACATTGTTTCTTCAACCTTTTTAAACCTTAAACATACGCATAAACTTAATCATAGGCACACAATCCAAGTTCTCTACCGACTATCGTATCAGTTGGGTTGGAACAGGGGTGCCAAGTTTAAGAAATGAAGGAAATTAAAATGCTTGCCTATATTAACATATATTAGTTGTCAATCTAAGGCAGCCAAGCAATTAGTGAGCCAAGAGTACAATTTTCATATGGCACAGTAACTCAATGACCTTTCCCTCAAGGAAAGATGCTTAATATTTTGGACATAAAAATGTAAACTGCATTAAAATAGTGATTTCATTAAAGAAAACCCTCTGATTAAGTAGAGCAATAGCATAGTAGCATACAATCTCTGACAAATGGGGAACCCTGAGTACAGGATGCCATGACTCTGACAAATTGGTTATAGCTTCTGTTTATGTTGCTTGAACCTCGTCATAATATCATATGGTATTAAAACTACATGGATTTTCTTAGCAAAGAAATTGAGACAAGCACCCACATTAACTGTCAATTTGGGAAAAAAACAACCAGATTTCCTAAACATGCATTTAAACAAAGGATTATAAACAAGCAGGAAACTTAATTAGTACTGGTAGTTATTAGACTATCCTTACTTGAAGAGATGTCTGGATTATATAAAGTTCCATCCTCCCTTTTCAGCAATACCCTCACCCTTCCTCGTTGCATGAAATCACGTGGATATGCCTTGTCAATCTTCAAAAGGTAAACATGTCACAGAATATGTCCAGACCCAGTTCAGAAAAGTCAAGAAAAAGGGAATGTCAAGGCCGATCAAATATTTGAAAATTAATATTCATATTGTAACGACAACAAACCTCGATTGCGAATGGCAATTTAAGATGGTTGCAGCAATCACCAATCTCAGCACAGGTAGGATTTTCACAAGCTTTGCTTGTGCTAATTCGCCTACCCTCTGCTAATGTTTTCTTTGAATTCATGTAAACAGGATACAATACGATCCACTTTTTTATGTTAGAGATTTCTCCATCCATGCCTCCTCTAAACAAGGTTGGAATAATATTGTCAAGATAAGCCCATCACATAACATGCTCAAATAAAGGAGATGATTACAGAAAAAAAAAAGCAGTGCAACATTGAACTGTAAGTAGTAACTACCATGAACAAGTAAATCATCCTCCTCGGAACACTAGAAGAAAGTCCTCCAGCTTTTCATACTTTTGGAGAACTTCCAGCTATCAAGGAGACGAAAAGCTATGTGAAGTAAAAGAAGAAAAGGTCGCCGATTGCTACTAAGAACCTAACAGAACTTTTTTAAATTTGGGTTATAAAACCACTTGTGTAGGTCGGGGTTGAGAATTGGGGGGCCGCGCCCTAGCCTCGTCGGCCTAAGCCTCGCTATGAGAACTGACGCCTTCTAACGCTCTATGAAGAGCTCTGGAGAGTTCGAATGGCAAGAGAGGATTAGAACAACACTCCATCAACTTCAAACTAATATGAACATCATGGGATATATCTCATACCAGTCAAAAGAGAAGACCAGTGTACTTTAAGCACCAAAGTCTCCTAATCTTACAGGCACTTGGTGTGCTTTGATGCTTGTCGGCTGATATGTCAGCCACTTGCAGTACTAGACTAAACCCCAAACATTCAAGATCCTGGGAACATAATGCACAGCACACCTCATAACCTATATAGCCATTGAAAATGCATAATGAAATAGTCTTCAATCATATCCGGTTGTACTCCCTCTCAGCAAATGCCAACATGCAATATCCGTCAATGTCTAGTCCAAAGTCTTCTTTCAAATGCACTCACTTTTAGAACCCATCTCAATTTTAATTTATCTAATCATTCAGGAACAAAACACTATTAATAAGTAGCAGTATCTATTCAGTCAAACGCCATATCACACTTTCCATGTCCTTACATATATATGTCAATCCTTCACAAAACCCAACCTCCAGCCCCCACCCTTGCCCTGAGCAAATAAAAGGAAAAAAAAAGTAAATGGAGACATTGGATACCCATCAGTTGGCCAACTTACTTTTCGTCAGTAATAAATTTGACTTCTTAAACAGCTCAACAATAACAAGAACTCGAACGGATGATCAAATTCAGAATTTTGACGTGCATTTGAAAGTACCATACAAAATTAAATAGTTTGATTGTGAATTACACGGAATCCTATAGTTATGCAGAACGATAGATAACTTTAAGAATACTATTGTAGAGATGTCTGGCAACAATTTCAATGTTAGGACCATGGACTTCTTTCCTTTCCTGTTAAATTCTGCACAAATTGAAAGAAATGCATAATATCCAAAGTCCAAACACAGTAACCACTCCAAATAGCAAAAGCTCAAATTCAGAAATTAAGCACAACCAAACCAGCATTCCAAGTTACATAATTAATTAAAGTGACAAGTTGTTGAATAGTGCCAGAATTAAAGATAATTCATCTCAATAAAACTACAATACACAAATTACCTAACAAAAACAAAGCTACACAAATCATATCAAGCCATTGAAATCGGCATTATGCTGTGCCGGGGCAGAAATCAGATTATTCGATTGCATAGCAAGTAAAATAAGATCAAAAGGCCTTTCAGATGGATGTACATGAAATTCCCATGATTTTCGCAATTATCTATCTTACTTCAATAACCCACTTTCAGTTTGTACAATCACGAGATGTGAATTGTGATGGACGATGAAAACAAAAGCTTTACCTGAATTTGATCGGGCAGATGTGTTATGCCACAAATCGTCGGAAGGAACCCTAGACTCTTTTCGTGATTCGACGACAGTTCTTTCTACTAGTGTTGATGGATTGTGTGGGTTTGTGTGCTTATAAGCATTAAAAAACACGAAGTAAAAATTTGGGTTTATTACATTTACACCCTTTCATATTGAATAGAATCTCATTTCATGATTTATTTTTTTTAAATTATAATAATTAAGTTTTTGAATTTGTAATTTTTTTTATTATAACAATTCAATCCTCGTATTTATAAAAAAATTATAATGCCAAACTTTGTTAACTTTCTTTTCTTAAATAAATAAAAATTGCAATGCAACCCCTTGCAAAATAGTCACTTTGCAATTTTTTGTCAAAAATTAAACGGAACCTAACATAAGATTTAAATTAAACTTTTTGTATGTTACAATTAAAAATATAGATTTGAAGTGAGATTTTGTGTCAATACCAATCATCACATTTTGGCATCCAAATGGTGTTGTTATCAAATATTTGTAAGATTAATTACACTTTTCACCATTTCAATTTACACCCCATGCCACTTTGGCCATTGACTTTATAATTGAGACAATCAACCCCTTACACTTCAAATTAAGTTGCAATGTTACCTTTCTATAGAATGCCGATAGTTTCATTGATGGAAAATGAGCACCTGACCATAACATGTAGCTGTATAAAGGGCATAAAAGGTATTTTGCTTTTTAATTTTTTGTTAAAAAGTACCACGTGTCACATAAATAATAATTATCTATATCAATTTAATTAATATACATTAACATTAATAATAGAAGTTATAACACTTATTAATAACATTTATTATTTTCCCCTAATTAGTTAATCTATCTCTTCTAATTACTCTCTCTCACAAATCCAACCACGGCCAAGGACTGCCACTCACTACTACCTCCCCCTAGGGCTTGCCCTTGACCCACATAATAACATTTTGGACAGTGGCCCGAGCCCAGTCCGGCCCGATGTCAGGCCTCTACTTTGTTGCCCATGCTTGCCCAAAAAATAAAAATAAAAATAAAATTCCAAGCCCATCCACCTGCCCGACCAAAATATATATTTATTTATTTTTAATAAATGTGAGTGTGTATATATATTTATTTTATTTTAAACTAAATAAAAATATTTGGGCCGGGCCAGACCTGACTTTGAAATATAAATGTAAGTGAGTATATATGAGTATTGTGGGTTAAATAAACTTTGGCCCAACTTATAAGGGCAGACCCAACTTAAATTAAATAATCCAGACAACATTATAAAGTGAAGCCCAAATAGTTAAAAGCAGCCCAATCCCGCATGACCTATATAGCCCATAATATTGTGACAATCATGAAAGATATCAGAGCATTTAATGCTCTGACACCAGCATTTAATGCGGAGGAGACGCACTAGACACACGCGTGGCTCACATTCGATCAGTCGAACTCGAGCATGACAATAAAGGTTAATCTCTGTCCGATTAGCCAAATTTAGCTTGCACGAGCCTACAAGATAGGTTATGATTACCGGAGTAGACTGGACAGAGAACACTACACTATAAACATTGAAGTATCAAGGAGTAAAGTATCGACAATTGATTTCTAAACATTCACTATCTATGCTTCCATTCGATTCTCGGTTAAGATTACTAACTTAACCATCGGAGTGTGATCGGCCTAAAGAGGGTTGACCCATTCTAACTCCTTTGTCTCATTGCAACAAGTTGGAGCTCATTGATATTGGTTTGAGCGATCGGCCAGGCCTTCCCAGAAATCCTACTTACAATTGGCGCCATCTGTGGGAAGGTCCAAGCAAACATGAGTACTAGCTTCTCAGGGAGAAAAGGAGTCCACTCCACCGAATGAAACTCCCTCCGGCAATGATGATACCAACTCGGCTGGCCACCAAACTACTCCGGAAAGAAGTAACCGGGGTCGGCCGAGGAAGTCAGAGACCCCGTCTCCTACTGGGAGCCACCGGGAAGCACGAGACGGGATACGGAGGGACCCATACTACATCATGGGACTAAACCTTCGCAGAAATCACTACCGGGACCTGGGCCCCTCACTCTCCAGTGGACGGGTGCCCAGTGATCATTCACTTCATGCTACTGAAAGGAAACTTCGGCGACTGACAAGGAGATTGTCAGACTCACTTCCCAAGTCAGGGTAATGAGGTGCACAATCCCCAAAAAAGATAGCCGAGTCAGAGAAGGATCACTGGGCCATTGCAACAATAGGAGGAGTCGAGATCGCAGAAACAGAAGCTCAACGCCGATGCACATTGTTAGGAGCCATGCCTCCAATACCGGCCACAACAGTGAAAAACGAGGAGATCGACACCACAAGAAGAGCCAGACACCGTAGGACGGAGATCAACTTAGAACCGGTCGACAATAGAAGAAATGGGAGAGGTTGCTAAAAAAGAAACTTGATAGCAGAGAACAGCTCCCCAAAGCACTTACTGCACATGATATGGCCAGCAGGGCCCTGGATTAAATAGCATCCACTCCTTTCACGAAGGAGATTGAGAGCCACCAACCTCCAAGAAAGTTTGCCCCACCAAAGTTCACACTATATGATGGAAAGGCTGATCCAATTAGTCATGTTCGGCACTACAAGCAAATGATGGCACTCTGGAGTGGAGATCAATCCTTGATGTGTCGAGTTTTTCCATCCAGTCTGGGAGAGGTGGCCGACGATGGTTCGATAAGTTGTCGTCCAAATCAATATCAAACTGGAGACAACTTGCCGAACTGTTCACTGCTCACTTCATAGCCAACAGTAAGCAGTCTAATGAGGTAGACTTCCTATTCACTTTACGGAAGAATGATGGAGAATGATTACGGGTGTATGCGTAGAGCTACTAAGAGGCCTACAATGAGATTGACGAGTGCAGCGAGCAGCTAGCTGTAACTTAGTATAAGATCAGCTTGCCCAGAAAACACTGCCTGCGACAGTCCTTAATGAAGAAGCCAGCCATTACGGTGCAAAAGTTAATGTCAAGAATTGAATGATATACAAGATTGGAATAAGACATACCACAGCTCGCCCTTGAAAAGGTTGGTATTATCATTGAAAAGAATAATGGATGGGACGCAAATAAGCTCCGGCAGGAAGATAACAACAACCGGGGCAAGAAGGCAAGTAATGGGGTCTACACTGTCTTTAAATATCCCATTTATAAAATCTTGCCCCAAATTCACAACAAGCCATTCTTGAAATGGCCTCCAAAGTTGGGAAGAGACCCTACTGCCCGAGACCAAAGGAAGTTTTGCGCCTATCATAAGAAGAATGGGCATCAAACGGAGAATTGCTGACATCTTAAAAGCCACTTGGAGGACTTAGAGAAAGCCAGTCATCTTGATCAGTATATCGACAGAGAGAAGACAAAATGGGAGGACGAGCAACCAAGGCTGGAGGCCCCCCGGTAGAAAGAAAACAGAGCAGAACCGGTCCGAGTGATCAATGTGCTGCATGGGTCGGCGGAATCAGAAGCTGTTAACCGGCATAGATACCAGGCCGATATACAAAAGGCCGTGCACTTAAGGGAGGTGATGCAGATAAGCCCTCCACCCAAGAAAGTTAAAGTCAGCAGCGATACTACGACCAGAACTTTTACTGATGAAGATCTTGTGGGAGTTCAGACTCCCTACAGTGATGCACTGGTCGTGACCCTGCGAATGGCAAGTTGTGATGTGAAGAGGCTCCTCATTGACCAGGGGAGTTCCTCCAAGGTTATGTACTATAATTTATTTAAGAAGCTAAAGCTGAAGGATGCCGACCTCCAGCCCTCGCCCAATCCATTGATTGGGTTTAGTTCCGACCTAGTTTGGCCACTTAGGAAGGTAATTATCCCTGTAACTGCGGGAAGGATTACTCTACAGACAGAATTCCTAGTAGTCAATGTACCATCCCCATACAATGCAATCATGGGCCGAACATGGTTACACCTCATGAAGGCTATCCCGTATTCCTACCACCAGCTGATTCGATTCACATCCCTAGGGGGTGCAAGAGATAAGAGGGGATCAAGTGACTGCTAAACAATGCTTTCTTACGGCATGTGCAACAAAAGCAAAAACTGGTAAAGTGCAGATAATGGAGCTTCATGAGGATACACCCACGATTGATGACGTTGGCAGATACTAAAGAAGAAAGCCATCGAAGAGCTAAAGAAAATCCACAAAGATCAGAAGAAGGAAAAGTACTTTGTGATCAGTGCTTCCCTATCCAAGACTGTAGAAAATTCATTGATCAAGCTCCTGACAAGCTATATTGAAATCTTCGCTTGGACTCCTTATGACATGCCAGGAATCGACGTGAAGATCGCCAGCCACAGATTAATCGTGGACCCTCAGTACCGACCTGTGGTCTAGAAGGGCAAGAGAGCAGCGCAACATGTGAATGCTTTCATAGAAGAAGTTAAAAGGCTCCTTGATGCTGGTGCGATTAGAGAAGTTTATTACCCATGTTGGCTGTCAAACACATTCGTTGTGAAAAAAAAGGACGGTAAATGGAGAGTTTGTGTTGACTTTACCGATCTAAATAAGGCATGCCCCAAGGACCCTTTATCTCTACCCAAGATTAACCAACTGGTAGATGCCACGGTTAGTTTCGAAAGAATGAGCTTCCTGGATGCTTATCGTGGGTATCATCAAATCCCACTCCATGAAGACGACCAAGAGAAGATCACCTTCATAACTCCAAGGGGCATCTTTTGCTATAAGGTAATGTCTTTTGGATTTAAGAATGCCGGAGCCACCTATCAGCGTCTGGTCACCAAAATGTTTAAAGACCACCTCAGCAACACCATGGAAGTTTATATCGATGACATGGTGGTCAAAAGTAAGCTCAGCAGTCACCATTTGGAGAACCTGACGATGATATTCAATATCCTAAAGCAGTACAAAATGAGCCTTAAAGCCTCCAAGTGTGTGTTCGAGGTCAGCTCGGGGAAGTTTATGGGATTCTTGGTTACACACCAAGGTATTGAAGTGGACCCACAACAGGTCAGTGCTATTCAGAATGTCCAGGCTCTAAGGAATACCAAAGAAGTACATAAGTTGACATGCATGGCAGCAACACTTAATAGATTCATCAGTCAATCTTCAAACAAGTGCCGACCATTCTTTAAGCTTCTCAAAAAATAAGAGCAATTCAGCTGGACTCGGGAGTGTGAACAAGCCTTGGTGGATTTGAATAAGTACCTGAGCCAACCTCCCCTACTTTCCACCCCTTAAAGCATGAAAATCTCTATTTCTATCTAGTAGTGTTAGAGCATGTGGTCAGTGCCATACTACTATGACAACAAGATCGGTAGTAAAAGCCAGTCTACTATGTCAGCAGAACTCTCTTGGGGGCAGAGAGCAGGTATCTGCCGTTGGAGAAACTCGCCCTTGCACTAATAGTAGCTTCATGCAAACTATTGCACTATTTCAGGGGCCACACCATCAACGTTCTCACGGATCACTAACTAAAACCACTCTTGAGAAGAGCCGACTTCTCTGGCAAGATAGCTAAGTGGGCCGTTGAGTTGGGAGACTTCGACATCAAGTTTAAACCACGATCAGCAGTCAAAGGGCAGGTACTGGCCGATTTTATTGCTGAATTTTGTGTTGAATTGCCACAAGAAAACAATTCGACACCATTTGTTGACCTTCAAAATGATCACCTCCTATTGGATCTTTAGGAAAATGATGATCATTGGAAACTATTCGTTGACGGAGCATCCAATGACCGGGGGGCAGGATCGGGGATAATCCTTATTACACCAGACGATATGGCATTGGAGCAGGCCATCAAACTGGAGTTCACTGCTTCAAACAATGAGTCAGAATACGAAGCTGTACTCGCCAGGCTATGCCGAGCTATCGATCTCAAAATTACTGAAATCGTGATCTACTCAGACTCCTAATGGTGTCCCAGGTCGGTGTGGGGGCATATTGACTTAAAACTATTGAAGATGAAAGATAGCTACCCCGGCCTTGGAACGCCAACAACTTGAAGAAGTTTTACCAGTAGAATTAACTCCTGTATGATACAACAACTTAGCAATGTTTAGTTCTTCTGAAGCTTCATGTGATCAATAAGAATTTGAAGTCATTTGAACAAATCTATTTATCTGATGCTACTACAAAACACAAAGTACTAAAGAAAGAAAAAACCAAGTGTAAAAACTTGGTCCGGGACCATTTATAGCCAGGTCGGCCAATGAAGGTCACATAAAACCAAGTGTAAAAACTTGGTCCTATACCATTTATTGCCAGGTCGGCCAATGAAGGTCACACAAAACTGAGTGTACAAGAAAACTTGGTCATATCTAACACTGGGCAGGTCGTCTACGCGTAGGCCACAACTTTTATAAACAAGATTATAACCAAGACCCGCCTTAGTCCTGCCTACGTCAAGAAGGTCGGCAGTAGAGCCACAAAAACTAAGGAATCAAAAGATAAGTATCTTAACTCAGCCCGACCTAAGTCTAATAGCTTGGCCTAGTAAAAAGCCACAAGTTACGAACTAAGACATTCATTTTCTTTGCTAAAACGAAATTTTGGGCTAAGTCTCGTAGCTCAACAAGCAAATGAAAATCTTTTATTTTTTTTGATTTATCTAGAATGTTTTGTCTTTGGCAAGTTAGGCCAGGTGTCTGCATTATACATTAGCTATTTATCAAAGACAATGCACACAAAAGACAATAAGTGGAAAAAATGTTCATTCATAAAAAACTTAAAATTACAAAATTGTGTTTAAAAAAGCAGAAGAAGGGGCCTTAAGGCAGTTAAGTGGCTGAAGGCTCAACAGGGGGTAGAGTAGATGAAGGCAACTCAGCGGCTGGAGGCTCGGCAAAGGGCAGGCTAGCCGAAGGTAACTCAGTGGTTGGTGGCAGATCGGCTGGAGGAAGCTCGACAGGATTGACTTCATCAACTACCACGGTTATAGGGCCAGTGTTCGCCCCGCCACCCTGGGTGTCAACGCCCTATTTATCCTTAGACTCTAGCTCGGCATCAACCCAAGTAAGTATCTCCGTCCAAAGAAGGGAAGATTTGTTCATCTTCGACTTCCTCAGAGTCGACGTCCAGCCGTCTTGAAAAGCACCCTCAGAGATGGTCTTCACTTGGGTCTTATAATGATCCTCGACGTCATCAAAGCCCTTGTTGTATTAAGCCTCGCCATCCTTCTTCAGCCTCTCCACCTCTAGCAGAGACTCAGCCGAAACAGCCTTCGCTTCGGATGTCGACTTCTCAACTTTAGCTAGTTTAGCTCTTAGATCAGCAGCCTCTGCCTTAGCTTCATTGAAGTCTTTCACCTTCTGTTTGTAACAGGCTTGTGTCTCTTTAAGAAGGACCTGCTGATCCTAAAACACTCTGTGGAAGCCCCTAGCCTCTAAATCTCTCATATGAAAACTGCACTTCAGCCGCTCATGATGCATCAGCAGGTTGTTGTGCTGAATCGATGCAAGATCTCCATACCTTGGATCGTTCCCTGTGTAGGATAAAGAATGGCAAAAATCAAATGAGAAGCTCAACAGAAGATTCGAACTAGAAAAAAAAAAAAGATGGGGAAATATCTCTTACCACTAGCGACGAATGGACAGCGTCTACCAGCAGGTCCCCATCGTCAATCTCACTCAACTTTTTGACATCTTCCAGCAGCTCCATGGCTTGAAGAGCCCTAATAACCACGTCGGCACAATTGAAGATTGAATCCTAGATGGTCATGGCTTAACCGACAACCTTTGGGCGAGCTATGAACTCCTCAGGCATCGGCTCATCTACTTTACCTTTGCCCTTTGAGTCAGTCTCCGCCGACATAGAAGGGGTAGCAGCGAACTCCACCGTTTTTACTTGAGCGGCCTCTTTCTCGACGGTCTTCACCAGCCTCCTCTTCTTCGCTCTTGCTTGAGGTTCTGGAGTGTCATCTAACTCAACCACCTCGGGGATGACAGGAGTTTTGATGCCCAGTTGCAAGCAGGAGGAGGAGGAATGCGAGTGTCACCAGCAGAAGATGTGGTGGTGGTAGAGAATGAGGCCATTGTTGACTCAATGTTGATCTTCATGTTGATTTTGATGATAACCAAACCTTGTGTTATTTTACTAATGCATTGGCTTAGTGTGCAGATTAATAAAGTTTATAATTTAGACTTAAAATTCAACTTTAAGTCTAATATATGTCAAAGTGAATGCACAACAAGCTTTGAATCAAGCAATGGACTTTAAGAGTTATGCAATGAACCAAACAAGAGTAATGACACATATTTCTACTTCAAACAAATGATTTGCGTTCAAAGATATTGAAGGTGTTCAAATAAAGTTTTCATCAAATATGCATAGACTCAATGAAGCTGACTTGCATTAAAAAATATTGAAGATATTCAAATAGAGACTTCATCAAGTGTATTCAAGATAATGTGATTGAAGTTGCTTGAGAAGAATATTCATCTTGATTGCATGATCTGTATAAAGAATCCAAGTAAAGAATTCTTCTGAGATATAAAGAATCAATGAATACAATATGTATGAATAGACTTCATCAAGCTTATAAAAGTCTCATTGAAGTAATCCTAAAGAAGAAAGAAGAATTAATAGCAAAGAGAAGAGATTGACAATGAAGCATTTTTTAAGCTTTACATGAAAGAGAAAGCTTGGCAATGAAAGAGGAAGCTTGACAAGAAAAAAAGAAGAGATCAACATTGATTGAATGAAGTCCTGACAATTTTGAAATCAAGAAAAGAGGATTATCAAATAAAGAATTCAATCCAAATTGAATAGAGGACAATCTTGTTGTATTAAAAATTTTGATTGATCAAAATACCCCAAAGAGAAGACTCCTTGAAGATCTTATAATATTGCTGAAGATGAACTTGATCATTGGAAGACAAAATGAAGATTTCTAGGCAATGAGTCGATTCATGAAAATGAAGAGTAGACACATGAAGACAGAAGCAAAAACTTAAAGACAGAATGATCAATGAGTCGACCCATGAATATAGAGAATCTACACATGAAGACATAAGTAAGATTTCTGTGCAATGAGTCGATACATGAAAATGAAGAGTCGATTTATGAAGACAGAAGCAAAATAACTTGAAGACAGAATGATCAATGAGTCGACACATGGATATAAAGAGTCGACGCATGGAGACAATGGACAACATTTGGAAAATGCAGACCAAATGAGTCGATACATGGAACCAAAAGTCAACACCTGGGAGATAATAACTAGTTTTTGTAACGTTATAACGGATTGGACTTGCATTAAATGAGCCCCAATAACCTCCAACGGACGAAATCAATACAAGGGTTTATATACAAGCTTCCAACTGCATTTATATGAATATTTCTCTTGTCTTCATTAAGTGAGCTTTTATTGTTCAATCCACTCTTGATAGAGAGTTTGTAATTCGTTTGTATTTCTTTATCCACCTATAAGTGAGAGTTTGAGAGTTCTCTTGTTAAAAAAAAAACTCTTGTAAGTTTGAGTGGAGTTTGGACAAAACCACTTGGTGATTAGAAGAACTTGGGAAGAAGTTCTTGTGTACAGTGAGCTGAACACTTGGTTAATCAGCATCCATTTGTAATTAAAGATTACATAGTGGAGGAAGTTTTCGAGGGGATCTTGGGGTGAGGACGTAGACCACGAATTGTGGTTGAACCTTGGTAATTCTCAATGTGCTTTCTATTGCTTTGTTTTCCATTCTTCTTTTGATTATATTGCTTATATATAGATTGTTCATTATTACATTGATTAGATTAAATTTAATTAATTTTAATTGGCTTTAATTTTTGAAAAACCTAATTCACTCCCTTTTTGGGTTGCCTTTTGGGCCAACAACTACCCCTTTCTTCTTCTTAGAGACCCTTCATCCTAATGCCAGTGACAAATCATGCACTTTGGGGGTCATGTCTCCTTCAGCAACGATAGTTATAGGTATAATAGCAAAAGCGGCGGGGGGCGGGGGTAGCAATGCCAAGTACTTGCCGATCTCATGCAGACTTCCTTTTGCCTTTTGTGTTGCGAGAACTGGGGCAACAACTCTATATATCGCTATGAAGGACTAATACCAAACTAGGTATCCCAACAAAGCATGAGCAGCTCGCCCAGTCCTGGCTAATGTTCTTTCTCCCTTGTACGCCCAAGCAATGCCTAAAGCGTTCAGATCCACCTCTAGAAGTTCGGTATCCTTGTCCCTGACACCGAAATTGGCTGCAAAACAAAAATAAGAAGGTGACGAGTCAGAAATAAATGGAATTTCAAATAGATAAAGAGAAGAAGCTTATACCAGATCGGGGTAGAGGAGATCAACCTATTTTCTTCGAGACCCTGGGGCATCGAGCTGGTGGGACTAACTCTACTGGGATATCCCCAAACTCCTAATGGCCACTCACCCTGACTATAATATCGTCAATCCCTTTCTTCAAGCTTGGAAGAAACTAAACTAACTCTCTAGGGCCAGCCCTAGCCCTAAAATAGTACCTATGATGGTCTAACCGGGCAGTGTTCACCTCCACTGCCGAGTAGTCATAGTCGAACTCGTGAAGCCCTAGATTCAGACCCAATCTTTTGTTCAACTCAATCACTCCCATCACTATCCTATACCCATTACGTGCAAGCTGGATTAGAGCGATTTCGTAGTGATTGAGAACTTCGGTCAGAAAGGGATGAATGGGGAAGCGGAGTCCTCCCTCAACAATGGCAACGAGAGGGAAGGGAGTCACCTCTTCCGTCACTACCTAACCATCGTCCCTAGGGCCGATTAACCTAATATCTACACCTGCCAAAAAATCATATCGGACCTTAAACTCCGCGATACTATTAGAGGATATAAGCATGTTCCTAAGATGAGAACCCATTACAAATCAGGGGTAAAGACTCCTAAGGTTTACTCACTGGAAAAGTAGGAAAGAGGAGAAGAAGAAGGACTTACAAAACGACAATTTTCACAAAAGAAATATATGCAAAATGGGAGAGTTTTTTGCGTTCAACGTTTGGCCGAAACCCCTTCCGTCTACAAAGAATGTTGACGCGGCGGCAACAGGTTTGGGCAACTTAACAGTCACATCACATTAAACTACCGTCAGTGATGCACCAGTCCCAGCCCCCTACCAACAGGCCCTAGGACTGAGGGGCAATTGTGGGTTAAATAAACTTTGGCCTAACCCATAAGGGCAGGCTCAACTTAAATTAAACAGTCTAGACAACATTATAAAGTGAAGCCCAAATAGTTGAAAGCAGTCCAATCTCGAATGACCTATACAACCCATAATATTGTGGTAATCATGAGGGATATCAAAGCATTTAATGCTCTGGCACCAACATTTAATGTGGAGGAAATGCACCAGACACACGCATGGCTCACATCCGGTCAGTTGAACTCGAGCATGGCGATAAATGTTAATATCTGTCCGATCAACCAAATTTAGCCAGCACGAGCTTACAAGATTGGTCATGATTACCGGAGTAGACTGGACAGAGAACACTACACTATAAACATTGAAGCCTCAAGGAGTAAGGTATGAACAATTGATTTCTAAGCATTCATTGTCTGTATTTCCATTCGATTATCGGTGAAGATTGCTAACTTAACCATCGGAGTGTGATCAGCCCAAAGAGGGTTGACCCATTCTAACTCTTTTGTCTCTTTGTAACAAGTTGGAGCTCATTGATATTGGTTCGAGCGATTGGCCAAACCTTCCTAGAAATCCCACTTACAAGTATATATATACATATTTTATTTTTTAAAAAACTAAATAAAAATATTCAGGCCTAGCTGGACCGGACCGGGCTTTGAAACATAATCCTTAGCCCGACCTGAAAATTAATCAGACCCAAAAAATAACCTAGCCCAATTTCATGAACCTAAATCTTAATCCCAATCCCTTAAAAAATAGGGTCGGCCTGGGCGGACTTGTCGGGCCCAATGGCCACCCCTACCTTACCATCCCCTCTCTCTGCAATGCCTTCCCTCACCTCACCTCACCCAATTCAAAATCAGCCGACTAGCCAATACTTGCAGCATCTCCAAATCTCCCATCTCGAACTCATCCCTCCTTATAACCCCCAAACTCATCACCCCCAACAACTCTATTTATCCATCCAGCCACCCTCAACAGTCCCATACATGTCACAAAAACACCAATCCAAAAAACTCACCCCTCCTTGCAACTCCGTCTTGGCACCACCCATCGTTGCCATACAGGGCTTCAATCACTTGCAACCCCAACAACACCCCATAATCGCCGATGCTACAAGAAGACTCTTGCCACTTCCTCCTCCTCGACATTGTCTTCTTCTACAATAATTAAGAATTTCAAACAAATTATAACAATTTCCATCTCTCTCCACCACAAATTTCAATAAATTATCATATAAATAGGTTTGGTTTTTCTACACAGTGATTTGAACTTTATTTATTTTATTTTAGTAAATTATTTGTCTTTTGTATGATTTTGGGATGTCAATTATGGAGATTAAGATTTTCAAGGAGATGGAGTAAGCTTTAAAGGATAAGGCCATGGGTTTAAAGGAGATAGTAAAAAGAAAGTGAGAGAAGGCTAGAGCTTTCTACTGGTTTTATAAGGAGAATTGAAGAAGAGAAGAAGGGCGGGTTAGATGGAAGTGGGGATGGCCGGTGATGGTGGACCCTCTCTTCTTCCATGTTTCGTGATTGTATGCATATATTATCTGTATGCATGTAAAACATGTGAAATGGGTTGAAGATGAGTAAATTACCTTTATCTCCTTGAAAAATGTACGCATAATGGTCATGTACGCATTTTCCATCAATAAAACTAAAGGCATCTTATAGAATAGTGACATTGCAACTTGACCAGAAGTGTGAGTAGTTTATTATCACAATTGAAAGGTTAAGGGCCAAAGTGAAATGGGGTATAAACTGAAATGGTGAAAAATATAATTAACCCTTTTTGTAATCTATTTTTATATCTATATACTTACTATTTTATGCCAACACAACGTTTTGGTGAAGCCTATCACAATTCTGAGTTTAAAAAATACTCACACTATGGGTTTGTCATTTGTCAATGTTTAAAAAACTTAAAAGGTAAAAATGTAAAACTGAATACCAAATTCAATTAGTGAGATTGGAGAGATCAGTATGCACACATGTGTGCCTTCACTTTTAGTTATCATAAAATAATAGAATGATTTAAATTTGGTGTTTTCTTGGCCTCGTTGAATACAAAAAAAAAAATTGTTTTGTTTTGATATATCACAGCCCACAAGCGAAAACCATTGAAAGAATGAAGTAGGTCCAACTAGGGTTGCATAAAAGAATAAAAAAACTCAAGAATAGAATCGATTTGGTCTCTTTGAGTCAGTTTGGTTAGGGTCTTTCAAAGGTTGGGTTCAATTATGAGTTTAAAAAATGCTAACTCATTCATTTCGCTTCGATTCTCGAGTTCGCATTTTTTGAACCCAAATCATGAACCGAAAGTTGATCTGATTCAAACAAATCCAAAAATCGACCCTAACGTGTGTGTGTATATATATTATAAAAGTTTACATATATTGTATATGTCTTTTAAGTCATAGTTATTTGGACTTAATTATTATTAACTTGTGCTTGTATGTTGTTTTAGTATTTTTTTTAAAAATTGAGGATACATTATTAATCATATTTTAAAATTTTTTAAATACGTAAGTCATGTTTTGTACAATTAAAACGGACCCAGCCTGAACCAACTTGATATTGATCCGAACTAACTCGAGGCATAAATTGAATTGAATTAAACCAAACCGATTCAAATTGGTTCAATTCGATTAGATTCTATTCCATAAAAAGATCAATTCAGTTCTAAATTTAAAATTTTAAAACCCATCAAGAGCCGGTCTTAAATTTAGCGTAGACTTCACGTATACACACCCCATCCAACCCATGATCACGATATACATATATAATTTTTTTCAAGGAAATAAATATTTGGGATAAAGTAATTTTAACGGCAAATTTGAAGCTTATACGAAGCAACCAGAAAAAGGACCAAAACATTCGGCATCGGGGAGGCCGATCCAGCACCTCACGCGCTTCGACCCTCCACCAACATTACGAGCGCACAAGTGAGAATCACTGCAACAACCCAACACGTTTCTATCCAATCACTTTTGGCGGGTGAAATCCGCGTGAAGTGAACGATTCATTTCATTTCACCTCCCTCTAGGCTCTCGTCACAGTCGTCAACTACTTCTCACTTCCCAAAAATTTCAGAAGCGGACGCTCAGCTGCCAGCGCTTATCCGCAAGCACCAACCAACCCCTCCCCTCATCTCACCCTCTCTCTCTCTGTATGTATATGTATATGCTGAGTTTTGTATAGATACAGAGAGGTGCGGCGAGCACACACATATTACAGACAGTTATTACGAGTCTCTCTCTTTCTACATATGGCGAGAAAGAAGATCAGAGAGTACGATTCGAAGAGGCTGTTGAAGGATCATCTGAAGAGACTCGCGGGGATTCAGCTGGAGATTTGTTCTGCTCAGGTTACCTTTGCTATTATTAGCTCCCAATTTGCGGCACTGCATGTGTGACTTGAACATTCCGATTCTTTACTTATCGATCAGATTGTTAATTTGTTTGATGTCTTTAACGATTGGGGGAATTATATATCATCACCTGCTTGCGTATCCTGTTGTGAATTTCATTTACCAAAAGTTCAATTTGGTGTTGCAAAATTAGATGTTTATGCCGAAAAATATGCTACTCGTCGTTGATTTGTTTTTATGGTAATTATAGAACCCACTTTAATTTTGATCACTATTCTTTGTCTCAGAGGATCGAATGGGACAATTCTCTAATACCCAGGTTTCCATTTCCATCTATTCATGCCATATGGAGGAAGTGATTTGTTTCTTTTCTAGTTCTCACAAGGGTTACAAATAGTTGGTTGTTAAGAATTTGCAGCTAGTTGAATAAAACCCAGTTCTGTCTGTGAATTTGATTCAACTTGGTGATAGAAAGATGAAACTTTACTATACAAGAGTGGATTGTAGAAGGAAAATCAAATTTGAAGCCTTGAAGAATGGTGCCGGGCATGCTACACTGATAACGCTAATCTCAAACCTATGACAATCACTCAAAGCAACTGAAGACATGTCAATCCTCTAGACTTACATTGGAGGTGTCCCTATTTGCCCTTCTCCCTGAGAGTGTTCATGTTGTTTTCCCTTGAAGTATTTAAGTGGAAAAGATGCATTGCTAGTGCTTATATTTCAGAAACATTCCAAACCCACCCTTATTAAAGTACAACACATGTTTCTTGGTTTCAAATATTCGATGTGGTAGATCCAGAATATTAGAATAACAAGTTTGTTAGTCTTCCAGTCCGAGCAAATTAGAATAGTATGTAACATTTGTTTTCTTTGTATGCATAAGTGAAGGGTGATCTATCCCAACTTTAGTTCAATTTCTATCTCCGATTAAAAGTAACATCTCTGATTTATTTTGTCCTAAGGTAACGGAGTCAACGGACTTCACTGAACTAACAAACAAAGAGACATGGTTATCATCCACAAGGTTAGTGGTGAAGCCTGATATGCTGTTTGGGAAGCGTGGAAAGAGTGGTCTCGTGGCTCTGAATTTAGATATGGCTCAAGTTGCTGAATTTGTGAAGGAACGCCTTGGTGTGGAGGTGACGAGCTGATCAAATACTACTTAAAATTTGGCGTTGCAACTAATTTAACTATGCTCAATTTACACATCATTGAATCTTCTTTAGGTTGAGATGGGTGGTTGCAAAGCACCTATTACTACATTTATAGTTGAACCATTTGTTCCCCATGACCAAGAATATTATCTTTCAATCGTCTCTGAAAGGCTTGGCAGTACTATAAGCTTTTCAGAGTGTGGAGGTATTGAAATTGAAGAGAACTGGGACAAGGTATTTCAAGGCATAAAATGTTGCTTACGGATTGATTATCCCCTTTTAGCATGTCTTCTGCAGTGTGGGTATTTACTATATTTTGACTCTTGGTTCGTATAGGTCAAGACAATATTTCTCCCAACTGAAAAGCCTATGACAATTGAGACAATTGCTCCATTGATTGCCACACTTCCCTTAGAGGTGAGTCCATGGAATTTATGCTGTTCAGGACAACTATGCATATTCTTCATTTAGGGCTGTTAATGTCTTCTGGGGGCTCCTAATTTATGTCCTCTACGCTATGAGAGCAAAACTAGACAGTTTAAATAAGAATTTCAACATGATGTGTTTTCGCACAAGGTGCATATCATATTGTAGGTAATCCATATAGTATTTATCGACGATTTATTGCAATTAGTTAGAAGTTAGGAATTTTGAGCTCAGCGTTTTCTGTCTACCACATATTCTCTTGGAGTGCCTTATTCTACTGCTTTGCAGAGTCTTGCTTACAACATATATACTTTTGGGTTACAGGTACGAGGAAAAATTGGGGACTTCATAAAGGGTGTGTTTGCTGTATTCCAGGGTAAGTTTCAGGAGGAAAAACCAATCGTTTTTCACCACTTCGCAGTACATATGTTCACTTCAATCCCATCTACGCAGGGGCAAACACCAGCTTTTGGCCAACCTCCTATATATAGTATACATATATAATGTCCGAGCAAAAATTGATTCTAAACCCTCAATAATTTAAAACCCTTTTTAATGACCTAATCCAATATAGAAAAATGCTATTCTTGTAGAAATTTTGTACAAAAAACCTAACCATAATGATATGGTGATGTATTTTTGTAGTCAAGAGCCATCATGATATGTATTTTATTTTAAAGAAAAATACTATGATTCAATCACATCATGTTTGTACAAATATCTGTTTCTATACATTACCTTCCAATGAAAATATCAAATTGTTGTATCGCGGACTATGGGTCCTACCCATTTTTTCACGTACATCCTAACCCGATATGGCAATGGGGTTTTTATTGTGCACCAATCCAACAACCGAATAACTGGTTTATGGAGTGATCAAAATTAGGCTTCGCAACAAATTAATAACGATTTTTCCACGGGCTCTTTGATTGTTTACATTGAAAAGGATATGCAATGAAGAGTAGTATGGAATGAATCATAGATGACTTTCAGCATTTAAAACAACCTAAAATTTTACTTTAACAGATGATTAGGTTGAAATGTATTAAAATATAGTTAATTTCATTTGTTTTATATTTTGCTAATGCTGAATTAAAATTGGTTCTAATTTTTTGTAAAAATATAGTTTTGTTTATGCTTGCACGTAGAAAGGTGCAAAGAAAGCTTAAAGTATAATATATTTTATCTATAGGTGAAAATTTGTGTTTCAAGTTTTGGCACCCCTCAACAAAAAATCCTGGTTCTGCCCCTGCATCTATGGATACTACATATTACCCTGAATTATCAGAGTGTACACCCTTGTTTAGCAGTTGTTTAGACAAATGTTTAGTGAAATAAGTTTGCGCCGCTCCACAGATCTGGACTTTAGTTTCCTGGAGATGAACCCGTTCACGCTGGTTAATGGTGAGCCATATCCATTAGACATGAGAGGGGAGTTGGATGACACTGCTGCTTTCAAGAACTTTCAGAAGTATACTTCAGTTGTTAAGAATTTGATGAATAAATAGCAGTTCTGTTGGTTTTCAGTTGCATTTTTTATGTTGGTGTTAGTATTGCTAATGTGTGTTAACTTCTGCAGGTGGGGTGCTATAGAATTTCCGCTGCCTTTTGGCAGAGTTCTGAGCCCTACAGAAACATTCATTCATTCATTGGATGAAAAGGTAGAAGTAAAACATATTGCGCTTTGTATTCATGGTGTATATTGTTCTATGAAAATTTCTTTAGTGTGCATTCATTAGAGTTAAGGGCATTCCAAATGACCATTATGCAAATGGTCTCTACTTGGTTATATGCATTCTATATGATTCTCAACTAGATGTGAGGAAAGAAGGAAGGAAATTTTGAAACCTATCATTTCCTATCCATCCCAGGATAAGATATTCTGGACTTTGATTTATTCTGATCATCTTCTTAGTGACCAAGTCAACTAACAGGATATTGCATTTGAAAACGCATAGTGTATACATTTAGCTCATTATTTATGTACGCATGTACTCATGTACATAGATCTGTCATGTAATTCTGTGGAAAGCTTTATTATTGGCAAGGAGATGAGGAGGTTAATTGGATTCATTTTGTCTGGAATCTGCAGAAATGAAGTTATATTGTTTCGGACATTTTTAAGTTCTCAATTGTGAATGATTTTGGTCTTGAAACTGGTTGATGGGACTGATACTTTATTTACCTTGAGTGGATGCATTTGAGAGCCAAACTGCACTCGAACTACACTCCCGGTTGGTAGTTGAATTTGTGTGGTCCTGTTAGGATTTAATGAAATTGGAAAACTTTCTTTTAATGCACAAGGTCCAGGATCCTTTATTTTATTATGCTACAAATTCAGGATACCTGATTGTTCGAGCAGTAAGAGCTGGATAATGGCTGCATGAGTTGGCCTGCAATGGGCAAGGGCAAGGTCAAGGGACTTTCACCAATTATCCAAAAAAAAAGGAAAATAATAAGAGGAAGCTTTTCTCTAACTTGAAGCATCTCATATGTGCTGGATGGAAATGGTTGAGTATACAGCCAATTTTTACCCTCTTGAGAAGAATAAAGTTTCTATTCACTTATTCTGCATTGTCTTATTGTTTTGGTGGATAGAGGTACAGTTTTAGAGGCTTAAATTGCTTCCATAGCAGCAGCAAACTAATTAGTTAGGATCTGTTGACAATATTGCAGACGAGTGCTTCCTTAAAATTCACTGTTCTGAACCCCAAAGGACGCATCTGGACCATGGTAGCTGGGGGTGGTGCAAGTGTAATTTATGCCGACACTGTGAGTTTTTTAATGGCTTATCATTCATATGACTCATACCTTAAGATTCAATTGCAGTATTTTGTTGCTTTGTTTACTTTTTGATCATCTGTATTTCTTGTAAATGAGTACGAGGCGCTTATCTTCCTATAATCCCATTGACTGTTCTATTTTTTTTGGATGCCTTAAATTTTAGCCTTGCTAATCTTGACTATTTAGGTTTCTTTATTCTCATTTAGGTTGGAGACTTGGGTTATGCATCAGAACTTGGGAATTATGCAGAGTATAGTGGAGCTCCTAATGAGGAAGAGGTGTTGCAATATGCTAGGGTTGTAATTGATGTAAGAGCTCATTAATAGTTCTTGCACTTGAAGCTTTTACTTTGGTTTCTTTCAGTAATTACATAGCGCCATTGCAGGTAGCATCTAATATGCCTTGATTTTTGCAGTGTGCCACTGCAAACCCGGATGGTCGTAAAAGGGCACTTCTCATAGGAGGTGGCATAGCTAACTTCACTGATGTTGCTGCTACTTTTAATGGAATTATTAGAGCACTAAGGGAGAAGGTGGAAACCTTTTGCTTCTTTAAAGATGCAGTTTGATGATCTAGTTTCACTTTTATATACTCACATGTACCTCCTCTGCCACTTTAGGAATCCAAACTAAAAGCATCAAGAATGCATATTTATGTGAGGAGGGGTGGTCCAAACTATCAGACTGGTTTGGCAAAGATGCGTGCCCTGGGGGAGCAACTAGGAGTTCCTCTGGAGGTATGGGTTTTTTCTTTATCACATATTAAAAACAATTCTAATCAAAAGAACTCAAAATCACAATTGGGTGATTATTGGATTTTTTTTTTTTGTTCTAATTTTATTGGATATTTCTACAACAAAAAAGAAAACTAAACACAGGATAATTTGAATGTTCTCTATATTGCAAAATAAAAATAAAAAATCACTGGTAATGGTGTTTTCCTCAACAACCGACTGATTGAAAGTCTATGAGTGTAACGTTTATACTGCATATCACAACCTTTCAACTTCAAGTTTGATATTTCTGCCTGGCTGGCTGGCGGTCTTTGATACTTCTTGAAATTCAAACCTAGAAAGTTTTTTTTTTCTTTTGAAGTTAAACATCTTGACTGTGACAAAACTCTTTAATGCAGGTTTTTGGGCCTGAGGCAACAATGACTGGAATATGCAAGCAAGCAATTGAGTGCATCATGTGTGAGGCATAAGATTCCATCTTAATTTGAACTGTTTACATGTCTGCAGGAGTATTTTTAACATGTTTACTGAGAGACCGGGATGATTGGATTCTTAATGTGTAATGTTTTAAGTTCTGAAACCAGCTACTGCAGTAAACCCGCTTGCCTTGTTTTTTCATCAAATTAAAACCATCTTGAAAAGTCTGTTTTTGTTTTTAATTTCTCTGGCTAGCTATCTTTTCCATTCCTCTTTATTATCTAATGCAAAGGGTTGTGGTTAGAAAAGGTTTCCTGCAACCATATTTAGTCTAGAGATTGCATGTGAAAATGCAATCTCTCGAAGCAGTGCACTCAACTCATTATGATTGTATTCTATGCCATTCTTGGGGCTAAATGTTCTGGAGAAAATTGTTTAGCAAACGGAAAGACTCAATTCGGATTATAATTAGAGAGAGGAGGAAACAGTAAATTTC
Organism: Euryodendron excelsum; assembly: GCA_033060915.1. Taxonomy (NCBI): domain Eukaryota; kingdom Viridiplantae; phylum Streptophyta; class Magnoliopsida; order Ericales; family Pentaphylacaceae; genus Euryodendron; species Euryodendron excelsum. Next base: position 31,951,697 of record CM065399.1, read on the forward strand.
TGCACTTCGTTGCCGAGTATATTGACTTTTTCAGGTGCAGATTCCATTGAATTGGCAAACACTCCACTTCATGAGAGTGAAAAGGGTGCAACACCAAAAGTGAATCGGAAAGAAGTTGAAGAAGAAACCTGTATCTATTGTGTTCAGATTGATGATCAACTGGAATGTTTATATTTCTTGCTATTCTGGATGATCTATTGCTATTGTTAAAAGATTGGAGGAGGCCTAGTGTTCCCTTCCTCTCTTTGATTCCCATGCCTATAAGTACATCCTCTCTCAACATCAGTGGACAATTAAAACTAAAATGGTGCTAGTTTTTGTGGGATCCACGGTGGCATTCAAACAGTACAAAACTCTCGCAGATATAAAATACCCCCTCTCATAATTTTTGCAACTCTTCCAAAGTGTTAAACGCATAATAAATCTTAAACCAAACCAGGTAAGAACCAAGCTATTCATGTTCGACTCATTAAAAGTTTGTTCGAAATTGACTCAGTTATATAATCAAGCTAAGCATGAACACATTTTAAAACTTGTTAATTTTGTTAACTTGGATAAAAATATACTAAAATAGTCAAGTTACTTAAGCTCGGCTCGTGATTAACTCGATTAAAGTTCATTTGAAAGTAGCTCGAAAGTTAAACAAGCTAAGTTTGAACACAATTTCAAGCTCGTTAAGGTTCTCAAATCAAGCTCGAACAACTTACTACTCGACTCAGCTCATTTACAACCTTACTTTCTTTATCCCTATATATATGTATATATGGTTTTTTTTTATTGGTGGGCACTCATATCCTAAGTAACACCTTTTTAATAAACTTAAATGCTGAGAGACTGTTTTCGTGTTTCAAACTCATGACGTTAAGACTAAAGAATAATAAACATATCATACTTTTAAGTGTTATGTCGAAATTTTTAAGTAATTTTTTTGTAGATTTTTAACAAGTTTTTTCCTTGGTTTTTGGAGTTTCCTTTCAATTTTCAACTCATATATTGTATAAGTTTGCTAAAAATATATTAAAAAAAACATTTTCTTTTAATTTTCAAAAGTTTCTCGTACTTGGAACTAGTTCTGCTTCATTTAAAAAAATAAAGTGAGTGGTTTGACAGACGACGTCGTATGCACGGGGAGAAGGTGATTTGCTTTTCTACATTCGTGCTGAACAATGCAACAGACCTCTGGATTCTGGAATATGTATGGACTGTCCCAACTAACGGAGCTCCAATTCGCCTTCGAAACTTCAATGTTCCGTTGAAAATGGAGGGAAATTGAACGACCCCAATCTCTCAGAAATGGAAAATCAAATCTGTTTCGAGTGCCTCCAACGTCGAATCCGCGCCGATTTCTCGGACAAACTCATCTTCTCCTATGGCATCTCCGATTCTGCCTTCCCTTTTGCCTCCAGCGCCGTCGTTCAGGTACCACATACAATCTATATCTACACTATATATATGTATAAGACATAATACGTATATATATAAGATGTGTTTTGAGTCTTATGACTGATTGCTTATACATGAGCTTCCTTCAATTCTCTTTATGTGTTTGTTGTCTTGATGCAGATTTCAAATTCTAGTGTGGAGGCTTCACCTCAGTTTATATTGGTGTATCGGCCGAGTCACGAAGATGAGTGCTTGAGAAATTACATGTATGATACTCAATTTGATGATCTATAGTGTCCCAACATGATTTACGGATCGCATGAACTTATGCCCTACTTCTGTTTCTATTGTTTACTGTGAATTTTCATATGATATGATTGTGATTGGAATTTTTTTCTATCAGTGATGAGTATTGTCCTGAAGATCTTGAAGGTAAGCACAACGGTAAGAGTGATGACAAAACCGCTTCAGTAATCAATCAAGATCAAGCAGAGGATATTGTTGGAGTTGTCAGTGATCAAACTAATTCATTAGAGTCGTTGAATGGTGGCAGAAGAACATCACTAGCCGGGTTTGGATGCGAATGTTTGACCTGTAACTTTTCTGGTAGGTTTTCTTGCTCAAGGACAATCACTTCTTTGGCTCCAATTGCTCATGTCGGCATTTCCTCCTACTCCGTATTTGAAGAGCTTGGTTCAAATTATTTATCTGGGTCCATTGAAGACCACATATTGAGCTCATTTAGCCTTCTAATTAAAGGAAAAGCAACAGGACGAGATAGCATAAATCTTCTTAGTTTGATTGGGATACCTTCATTTGATGAGAGCAGATTTCCTGGTTGCCTAAGGCATCCGAACATAGCTCCTATTCTGGGGATGCTAAAAACATCGGGTTATATGAATTTAGTGCTTCCAAAGACTCCTTATACCTTGGAGAACATTCTTCATTATAGCCCTAATGCCTTAAAATCTGAATGGCATATTAAATTTTTAATATACCAGCTACTCTCTGCGTTGGCTCACATGCATGGTCTGGGGGTTGCCCATGGTAATATATGCCCATCAAATGTAATGTTGACTGATTCGTGCTGGTCTTGGTTGCGGATCTTTGATAAACCTCAGTTGAGTTCTAATTTAAGTTCAAGAAGTAAAGAATGCTCTCTTTCTCCTCCTTTGGGGATAGGTTGCAGCATCAAGGGCTGTCCTACTCAAGGAATGTATGCTGATTTGAAGCTTACCCAATCTATAGATTGGCATTCTGCCTTTACTTGTTGGTGGAGAGGAGAGTTGAGTAACTTCGAGTACCTGCTCATCTTAAACAGATTAGCTGGGAGAAGGTGGGGGGACCACACATTTCATACGGTGATGCCATGGGTTGTGGATTTTAGTGTAAAACCTGATGAGACTAATGACACAGGTTGGCGAGATTTGAGCAAGAGCAAATGGCGGTTGGCAAAAGGTGATGAACAGTTAGACTTCACATATTCAACGTCTGAAATCCCTCATCATGTATCAGATGAATGCCTTTCTGAACTGGCTGTCTGCAGTTACAAAGCAAGGAGGTTACCACTGAGCATTTTGCGCACGGCTGTTCGGTCAGTCTATGAACCCAATGAATATCCTTCTAGTATGCAAAGACTTTACCAATGGACTCCTGATGAGTGCATCCCAGAATTTTACTGTGATCCCCGAATATTTTACTCTATACACTCTGGTATGACTGACTTGGCAATACCTTCATGGGTGGGTACTCCTGAGGAGTTCATTAAACTGCATCGAGATGGTTTAGAAAGCAATCGGGTCTCATGTGAAATACATCATTGGATTGACATCACCTTTGGGTACAAAATGTCTGGTGAGGCAGCTATTGCTGCCAAGAATGTTATGCTGCCTGCATCAGATCCCACAATGCCCAGGTCAGTCGGGCGCCGTCAGCTTTTTAGCCAACCACACCCTGCTCGTCACATTGCTACCAGGAAAACTTGTATTACCACTGCTGAATCAACTACGCATCAATTCCAAGCAAATCAAGTTGACAGTGTGAAATCTCTCCTTCTTGAAACTGCTCATTTACAAGAATTGGAAGAAGCAGCTGCATTTTGTGAACATGCTCAGCATTTGAGTCCCCTCTACTGCTATCATCTAGAACATCATGTGGAGGATAACTCTTCTCCAGAACGGCCTCTTAGTGGGAATGTGGAGAAAAATATATCTAAGACACCTGACTATGGAAGCAACTATGGGGTGCGATCCGTTATTGACTTTCATTATCTTCTTGAGAATATTGAGGTAGATGATGACACTTCTGTGGGATATCAAGAGTTACTACTTTGGAGGCAGAAATCATCTTTTTGTAAAAAAATTTCTGAAAATATTGGAAAGGACATATTTTCTATTGGATGCATTTTAGCGGAACTTCATTTGAGAAGGCCACTTTTTGATTCAACCTCATTAGCTGTGTACTTGAAGAGTGGTGTTTTACCTAGAATGATGCAAGAACTTCCTCCTCCCACTGAGGGTCTTGTTGAGGCATGCATTCGGCAGGATTGGAGGAGGTATTGGCATTAAATTCCCTTTTCCCCTGCTAAAAGTGGTTGAAGCTTTTTGTTGAACTTGATGTTTGGTCTTGAGTCCTTCCAAACTTCTCCCAACTACAAAATCTAGGGGGCTTTGTACTTTTCCTCATTTCACAATACTAATTTAGTCTTTTCTTCTCAACTAACTAGGAGGCCTTCTGCCAAATGTCTTTTGGAATCACCGTACTTTCCCGCAACGGTCAGGTCATCCTACTTGTTTCTTGCCCCCCTTCAACTTTTAGCGAAAGATGGATTATGTCTTCAATATGCTGCAAATTTTGCAAAACAAGGAGCCTTCAAAGTGATGGGACCATTTGCATCTGAGATGTGTGCTCCCTATTGCTTAAGGCTTGTAGTGACCCCTCTGTCAGATAATGAAGCTGAGTCGGCATATATACTACTGAAAGAATTCTTAAAATGTCTGAAACCAAAAGCAGTAAAGACACTCATCTTGCCTGCCATCCAGAAGATTCTACAGGCTAGTTGGAAACATGTTGTTAAATGTTGCTTTATGCATGGCTCTATGTTTTGGTTTTTTACTTGGTCAGTCATTTCTTTCAGGGTACAGGTTATTCACATTTGAAGGTTTCTCTTCTTCAAGACTCATTTGTGCGTGAAATATGGAACCGGATTGGTAAACAAGCATATCTGGAGACAATACATCCTTTGGTTATATTAAATTTATATGTTGCTCCTCATAAGAGTTCTGCTGCTGCTGCTTCTGTGCTGCTGATTGGCTCTAGTGAAGAGCTTGGTGTACCAGTTACAATTCATCAGGTTGAATCAATTATGCTGTTATCAGATTTGTGATTTTCACAGATGAAGGAAGATTTTCATTTTAGAAAAAAACTAGAAAAATATTTTTCCCATTTTTTGAATGACTTCCTGTTCTGTTGTTCTAGCGTGCTAACCTTTCTTGTTATTATCAGACAATCTTACCTCTGATTCACTGTTTTGGTAAAGGGCTCTGCAGTGATGGAATTGATGTCCTGGTTAGAATTGGTATTCTCTATTTATGAGGTTGAAATTTTTAATGAAAATCTACTTCTTCAGCTTGTTAAGCTAATATTCTGCTTTTACTTTTCAGGTTGTCTTTTGGGGGAGAATTTTGTTGTCAGACAGATTCTACCATTACTCCGAAATGTTGTTCGTTCTTGCATTGATGCTTCACATATGAATAAGCCTGAGCCCATGCAAACTTGGAGTTCTGTAGCCCTTATTGATTGTTTAATGACATTGGATGGTCTCGTTGCAGTCTTGTCAAGGGAGTTGGTTGTAAAGGAGTTGATAGAAGTATGAGATTTGATATTCACTTTGTTTTGGTCCACTTTCATCCTTTCATCCTGTACTGAAAATTTTGAAATAACAAATTGATTTTACATTTTTTGGTTATACTTGTGCAGGATGGAAGTTGCCTGCATGTCATGGTTCTCATGCAGACCAATTTGGACATTGCGGTACTTCAGGTGTTTCATAATTCTGCTTTGATCTCTGCACAATATACTTGTGCATGTTTAGATTTTTAAATCTTTGTTGCATTAATTTCACTCCTTGTCCTGATATAACATGGAATTGTGCTGCATCTTATTGTTGAACTAGGTTACCTGTATTTGTTTAGTTTGAAGAACCCATTGTAGTAAGTTAAGACATAAGAATGTCAACATTTTCTTGTTTAATCTAAAGCACTACTTTGGTTTCTTTCTTTCTTTACTGACCTAATGTACAAATAGATTGAGTGTAATTCTGTGTCATGTAAAAATGCACAGAAGTAGCATTTCATGATTCAAGTGCTATCATAAGATTTTCATTAAGCACAATGAGCCTCACATTGCACTCTCCCAATGCCCTGAAAATAGTTTTTGTCTTTAGTGATTTCTTCCTAATTCATTATTGAGTTGTCAATTGAAAAAGGAATAGCTCTAGTCTAACCATGTTTCATGATTTCATTCAATCTTTTATTCTCAATTCTTTCAAGATGATGCGAATGTGGTTCTTTTGCTAATTGTGCCTTTATGTCCATACTCTTCTTTGACTTTCATGCATTTGCAAATTGAAAAGGGAATAGCCTTATTTTAACCTTGTTTTACTAGTTCATTCAATCATTTATTTTCGATTCTTCTGAGATGATGCGAATGCAGTTCTTTTGCTAATTGTGACTTTATGTCAATACTCTTCTTTCACTTTCATGCATCTTATGTGCTGGTTAACTTGTTCTACAAATTTTCAATAATGAAATAATCCCTCTGTTTACTAGGTTGCTGCTACGAGTCTCACTGCAATTTGTGAGCAGATTGGCCCAGATTTAACATCATTGCATGTCCTGCCACAACTCAAAGAGCTATTCGATGAGCTTGCTTTCTCTCAGGAAACAACCATTGCTTCTGGTTCTCTGGACAGAAGCTTGAAGGTTCCTAAACCAAAAGTGGATGAGGAGGGTCGAACTGAAAGCCGTATGGAACTTGTGTGAGTGCTAGTCCTTTTTCATATCTTCTGCTTTGAAATGGATTTTAGTTCACACCGTCTTGCTTCATGTTAGGTTTAGCAGTGTTGAAGTAGTTGGGACATTTGCAGGTTGCTTTTGTATTCTCCTCTTGCGTCTCTTCTTGGTATAGAGAAACTTCGCCAGTGTTGTGCCACATGGTTGCTCCTTGAGCAATTCCTTCTACGGTGTCACAATTGGAAGGTATGCTCGTTTTATGCTTCCAGGGCAAAGTATTTTTTTGTTGATACAATCAATTCTACATGCTCAAGCACATATGTACTTTGTGGCACTTCATTTATTTGAACCTGTCATGAATTAGTGGGAATATACTGGGGAGTCCTCTCGAAGTGGTCCAGACAATATCAATGCTAAAAGACTTGCTTTTGGCAAGAGCTCGACATCTGAGTACAATCCTGCTAAATTGCTGCTCAATGGGGTTGGGTGGTCAATACCACAATCACAAGGAAATAGAAGTGCCAAAAATTTGATGCCTCATAAGCGAGCAAATGACGTTCAGCAGAATCCTGTTGATAGGCATGTAACAACCTCAAATTTTGGAAAGCATGAGCCCTGGCATTGGTTCCCTAGTCCGGCAGGTAGCTGGGACGGGCCTGATTTTCTGGGTCGTGTTGGGGGTCTTAAAGATGAACTTCCATGGAAGATCAGAGCCACCGTAATAGAATCTATCCGTGCACATCATGGGGTACTAAGGTCTTTAGCTGTTTGCCAAGATGAGTGTACGGTTTTAACAGCAGGAGTTGGTCCAGGATTCAAGGGAAACGTTCAGAAGTGGGACTTGTCAAGAATTGATTGTACATCTGGCTATTATGGCCACGAGGAGGTCTGTTTCTCCTATTCCTTTGGTTAGTATTACATGATTGGTAGCAATTGCACTGTCATTTTGAGTTTTGGAAGCTTTGCTTCTTATTATCTCATGCTTTACTTTTAATAATTGATTGTAAGAAATTAGTATTGCAGAAATCTGTAAATGGGATCCATTTACTTATCTCACTTATTTGTCATAGTCACAGCTATTATTATCTACCATTTGCTGCTTCCACCCCACTTGGTGAACAAAAAAGGTATCTATTAGTTAATTGCTGTGAAGTATCTCTACTTTTGGCCTGTGTGGCTGTTAAATCTTACCATTTTCAGTTCAGGGGACACAATAGTCCTGTCATTCAGAACTGAATAAACCATTGGCTAAGAACTGTTTTATCTACTTTTGTTTGCACTGGTTTTTGGCAGAAAGTAGTCATAAAAGGTAGCATCTGAGCAGCTACAAATTATAGGTCGTATGATACCAGCATATTTATGAGATGCCATGAGTTGGAACAACATGGAACCATTTCAATTTAATGAAGTGGATAAGTGCTGTTGATTCAATAACTTAAGAAGCACAGATTTTTGTATGTCATACATAAAACTATCTTACTCTTTAAGAAAATGAAAAAATCGCAAGATAACATTAGTTAAAGTTAAAATTCTTGTATTCCATAGCTTAAAGGTCAAATTAGGTATAGGATCACAATGTTGTTATTCATAATTGGATCCCAAGTTATTTTTCTTAAACTTGCAACATATTTCGTGTGTGTTAAAGTGATGAACAGTGTGTCCAAGTGACAGACATGTGCATCTTCCAAGTGTTCGAAGTTTATCTGGTTCTAAGAAAGACAAAAAAATAATAGGACACATTTGGATGCATGTCTAAACATGACCGGGAATGTCCAATGAGTGTTGTGTTCGACACGGACACGGCACCTTTTTGGAAGTGTCCATGCTTCTTAGTCAATAACTGCTGTAGAGCAGCCTCTCCATTTCTTTTGGAAGGTTGTAGAATTTTGTCCCATGCACATTAGCTTCTTGCTTTTCTAGTTGTGTCTGAATTTTCAATTTACTATTCTGATGGTATGCAGTTCTGTCAAAGCAATCCCTGAGCAACACCAATGCCTCTAGGATTTCTATTTACTCTCTTCAGTAAAATGTCTTGTCATTGTCTTTTATACCTGGTGCTCGCTTTACAATTTGTTTTCCTTATTGAAGCTATTGAACATGAGCATGGTGTTGTTTTTGAGTTGATTAGTGAAACTTTGATTCAGCAATTTTGTTAAAATGTAGAAACCGACTACAGGGTATTATACGATCTATTAATATTTTCCAATTTATCTAAGATTGGCATGTTAACTTAACCTGGTCTACAACAGAAGTAAAATCCACACTTTCCATTCACCTTGGTGATGACCCAGATTGCAAGGGTGCTATCCTGAATGGATCAAGCACCTCCCATGACCAGTTTTCTGCATACTATGAAAATTACTGTAGAACATGCTACCTCTTGAATGGATTAAGCACCTCCCGTGGCACTAGGCTACCTCATTGTATCTCTTGGCCATGGTCTTCTATGCATTCGTGTAATTGGTTTACTTATCTTCAACGATCATCCAGTGCAGTCTATGTCAAGACTCATGTTCTGTCATTTTTTTTTTTTGTACTAGTTATTGTTGATGTCTCTAATAACTTTTGCAACTTTCAGGTTGTGAATGATATTTGTGTCTTATCGTCCCGTGAAAGGGTAGCTTCTTGTGATGGAACAGTACATGTTTGGAACAGCCAAACAGGGAAACTAATATCAATATTTGCGGAATCATCTGCAAATTCTGCGCATGGTGCTAGCCTTTCAACTTCTGCATCAAATATAAATACTGATCAACCAAATATGCTAAATTCCAATCCTCTATCAAGTGGAATATTGTCTACTGCATTTGATGGCAGCTTGTACACTTGTATGCATCACTTAGATTTCATTGAAAAACTTGTGGTTGGCACAGGAAACGGTTCTCTCAGGTAAAGAAGTAGTTTAGAGTCAAATTTGATTCTTAGCTGATGCAGATTAACCACAAAAAAAGAGGAAATTCTCCATATATGCAGTTCAGTTTTTGATCTTCACTATTCATGCAGATTCATTGATGTTCCCCAAGGTCAAAAACTTCATTTGTGGAGGAGTGAATCTGGTGAATCCAGTTTCCCTTCTCTCATTTCTTCCATATGCTCGTGTGGGTCTGACAAGATGCAAGCTGATGGAGCTGCAGCTTCACCATCTTGGATTGCAGCTGGACTAAGTTCTGGAATTTGCAGGTTGCTTGATCTGAGAAGTGGAAATGTTATTGCCTCATGGCGGGCTCATGATGGATATGTGACAAAGGTAATTTCAATTGCCAAAAATGAAATCCATTTTATTGAAGTGTAGTTTCATTTATCTTCCCATGCCTGCAGTTAGCAGCACCAGAGGAACATTTGCTTGTCTCCAGCTCTCTTGACAGGACTTTACGAGTTTGGGACTTGAGAAGGTAATCTGAAATCTGCTATCTGCTTTAAGAAGTTTTTTCAAATGAGTACTTGAAAACATGCAAAGTTAACCTGAGTGAGCAAGATGCTTTCCAGACAGAATTAAGACAAACCTGATCAAGTAGTTGTAGTAATGCACATAAAATCATATTTTGGGCTGCAAAGTTTACCCCCCTTTACCAGGTGGATTCTCATTCCTATTTTTGGCCATGAAGGCGAAAATAGAACCATTCTAGTTTCATGTACAAGTCCGCCATTCAATATTCCCAGACTACATTTCAATGCAAGTAATGTCCCCTATCTTGAAAAAAAAATTTCAATGCCAGTATCGTTGACTAGACGGCACTGAACCTTGGCCTCCTAAAAGGATGCCTTGCATTTGGAGTGCCTTTCATCTCCATAAGATATGAATTACTTCTGAAAGTCACCTTGAGTTTTAAATGATTATATTAAGGATCATCACCAGCTATTAGCTTGAATGGTATCTCTTTCACAACCACCACACCCCCCCAAAAAAAAACCAAAAAACAAAAAAAAGATATCATTTGGGACATGGGAGTAACTAGCTCATTCCTGCTCAAAATTCCTATTATCTTATTCCGTGGGAATTGGAAATAGAAACATTTGTTGTTAATTTAAATAGAAGTATGACACTAGATATTTCCACAAAGTCTGATTGCTGCCTTTATGGGCCTTGTCTCGCAGGAATTGGCCATCACAGCCCATTGTTTTCAGAGGTCACAGTGATAGTATATCTGGTTTCTCTGTGTGGGGACAAGATGTGATTTCAATCGCTAAACATAAGATTGGGCTTTCCTCGTTATCTAGATCTGCAGATGAAGTATGTATTCCAAAGTATTTTTTTTCCTTTTTTTTTTCTTTGCTAAGTACATTCTACTTGCATCACAGTTCATGAAAGTGTCCTTGCTTGTTAATCAAACAGTGGTTGCTCTGACTATTAAAAACTAGCTTTTATAAATCCTATTATTCGATTCGTTCTCCGTAAGTAACCTTTATTTTCTTTTTTCTTTTTTTCCATTCATCTCCGAAAACAGAATGCAATATGTGAAAGTGGATCTTCTAATTGGAGTGATCCTGTTCTTAAGTAGTCCTAGTTGATTGTATAGCTAACTGTTAGTTGACCATATATATGTTTCTCTCACTAGCTGCAACTGAATTCATATAGAAAGATGATAGCTTTAGAAGTGATAGTTGAACTCCCATTTCTTGTAGTTTCCATGAGTTATCATACTCTTTACTAGGCCAATCCTTTTCTCAATATACTTCATTCTTCTTAAAATACCACTGATTTCCGAATGCATTGTCAAATAGTAATTTGGAGTAATTGTTTCAGTCATTTGTTATTAAACTCGTATGCTTAACCCATGAAAATTGCTATGCGGCAGGATGGGCAACATCGTGTCACGCCTCAATATCTCTATTTGTCAGATCGTGGAACAAGGAACATGTCAGTGTTATCAAGTTTAAGTATTATGCCGTTCTCGCGACTGTTTCTTGTTGGAACAGAAGATGGTCATTTGAAAATCTGTTGTTAGATTGCCTTTGATGTCTGTATGTACTTTTATTTTGTCATTTTTGGAGATGGGCTTCTTCCCAATTCATGCAATTCTTTTGCTTCTTGTTTCATTTTATTTTGTATTAGGTCATTCATGTAATGCTTGTTATTTGTTATGGCATTTGTTATTAATGGAAAAAAGCCTGATTAAGAATCTCAAGATTTGAAATGTGAGCAGAGGCTTGTTAATGTATCAATTCTAGTATTTACATTTGAAAACTCTTCACAAACACGCATCATGAGATGTTAGATTTTCAAAAAGCAGGTTTTGTTTATCTGTTAGGATCCTGATGAATCTAAAGAGCATGAACCCTTTTACTAAACATAAAATTCGTCAAATTTTGTCAAACAAGTAATAATATTGCATTGAATTAATAGATATCTCTACACAAACTATATGAAAATTCTTTATGACTATCTAAGAGAAGAATCATAAATAAGCGTATACCAGCTTCATTTAGTTTTCTAGTAGCACACTGTTACCTATTTAGCAAGAATTGTTGAATGAAATGAAGTTCTTGCTCTTGGCCAAAATAAAGTAAAAATTGAGAGGGACCTGAACTAACACGATGTTCTGTTATCAAATCATTAGCTTGGAGGGAGCTGAATCATTAGCTTCTCTTTGAGAAATGCAAGAAACATTTTTATGTGGTCCACTTAGTGGATGATATGAACGCCCCACAATGGTTTTGGACTAATACTTTAGTGATCATACAACATGACCAGTATGGGTATTTTCAAATGTTAATGTTTAATACACTAATGGATCTAAGTCTTTCATTGAATTTCTGAGCACCCTCAACTTAATATGTAATTGTTTTAGCAGTACAATATTTTCATCAGCAGCAAGGCTTTCCAGCAAATTAGTATTTAAGAGGAAGAAAGACAAAACCAGAAAGCTATCACAGTCCATGAATTAATGGTGCTAGGGCACCCTAACCAGTCCTGTTTCCTGGACTTCAGTATCACGCAGTCAGCAGAATCGCTATAACAATACAATTCCATCTTTCCCTATAGCACGCCAACCTCAGCTTTCTACTTTGAAGGTAATCCATTCGATTTTGGCCTTGTGTATCCCAGGTTGATTAGCTTCTGCACCAGCTTTTTCTCAGCATCTGCCTGAAAATTCCAATAAGAAAAGAAGAGGAGAAGAAGGATCAACAACCAGGAATTGAAAGAACCACATACTAAATCATGCATACATGCAAATGATTCAGATTGAGGGGGTGCACAATTCCAATTCACTTAGTATATAGCTAACAAATCAAGTGCATAGTGCATGCAAAAGGTTCAGGAGAGGGAGAGGGAGATTAAACCTCAAGCATGGGGCTGTTCTTTGGAATGTTACAAGCCAGTATCACATTTAGACCAGTCTTCAAAACTGTACAAAAGATCAGAGGTTACTCCAAGGATTGAAAGAATATTTTTATGAAAATGGTTAAATGTAGATCAAACTTTACCTAATCGACGAGCAATGCCAGATCCTGTATTATCAGAAGCTCCTCCAAGTATGTTAGTGACACTCACTGTATTGTTCTGTGCATGACCATCAAATTGTAAGATAGTGATGACAATTACTTAATCCATGATGATGATGAAGATGGTGATTATCGACAACTAAGCAAGGATGGGAAGGCCATCCATGTAAGAGCTTCTATCATTCATGGTTCCTTCTTTGCAAAAATTAAAATTTGTTCATAAAGATATTGTATCTTTTGTCTAAAATAACAGGGAATTTTGTCCAAAAGAAACCACCATGAAATGCAGAAAAGCTGGAAGGCTTTCATGACAATGAAATTGTCAACTTACAGGTTGAGTAGACGCAGCTGCATATAAGTGTCCAAATTTGGCAGAGTTGCAACCAATCCATGCATAAATCTACAGAAATGGATGGTAAATAAAGTCATTAGACAAAGCAAGTCCTGGAAATTTAGAGAGCTGGGGTGCATTCCATATCAATTGTGAGATCCATTGCAAGTAAATCATAATTAATCTTATAAAAGATAACAGTTCTCCTTACTCTAAATGATGCTTGATTTTTGGATTTTAGAAAGTCTTTTTTAGTGGCTACAGGGTGTCCAGACTCTCTCTCTCTCTCTCTCTCTCTCTCTCTCTAGCGTTATCATTATCCTCATCTCCTCAGAGTCAAAAAGTGCTTCTTGACAACCCAATTTGCCAATCTAACAACATTTGACATAAAAATCACAAATTGGAAGCTTTCTAAGTCTGAACTCCAGAATCAATTTTATTTTCAGAGCTATTACCACATATAAACCCACAAAAACACACATGCGTATTCAAGTGTTCGTGAAAGTAAACCCAAGTAAAACAATTTTGAAATGGGCATTGAATAAATTGCTGCAAACATAGTAAGAAGCACTATATCAGTCGATACATATTCAAATTCTGAAGGGATTGTGGACATTTAGACTGACCAAGAACCGCGGGCAATTGTAAACCAACCTGTTTGTGAAGACGTATGATCTGAAAATGGAGGGTAACATCATCCAAAACCTCAGTGAAGCACGTGACCTGCACACCACCATCGTCATTGTTGGAGCCGTTGATCTCAGAGCTTCCTCCTCCATCTGAAGATGATGTTCCCCCTCGAATTCCCAGGCGACCCAACCCCTCAACGGCGAGATCAGCCGACGGTTCTTCTACATTCGGCTCTGAGCAACTACTGAGAAGGGTACTACGGGCGGCCGGGGACTGAAGAACATCTAATCCTCCAGGTGCCATATTTGTTTTCGTCACACAGATTTTATTCTTCAAATCGTACTACTAGGGTTTTGGGTTTATGATTGCAATTGCAACAAATTTTGTGTACTACTACGACATTGGGGGTTGGCTTTTCATTGGATTGGATTTGGGGGTGCCTTACTGGAAAAGAAATGTTTCCTATGCAAAAGTGGCTTTTTGCTAGGTTCCGTTTGGTTTCAATTTCGAGAATTGTTTTCTGTTTTTTAAAGCAAAAAAACAAAAATAGGTACGAAAATATAAAGTATTTAAAATTTTTTTTTTTAAAAATACCCAAGTTTTGGAAAGCATTTTAAATGGTCTTTTGAAGTTTTGATAATGAAAGAGATATTAAATTATAGTGTTCTTGAACATTTTGTTGATTTTATTTGCAAACCATAAAAAACCAAAAAATAAAAATTTGATAAAGACGATATCCAATGGAGCCTAATTTATATAAATGTCGTTCTCTTATTAGTTTACTACTAGGTGTTAATCCGTGCAATGAACGGGAGTAAGAGTTGTTCAAATTATAAATAGTTAATTTAAAATTCACAATAATTAATTATACAATCATATCGTATCTTAAAAATATAAATAGATATTGACATATAAAGTATTTTATTTAATTATAATCACATTTTTAAATATTAAGTTCAAAAAAAGTCCTAACAATCTGATATTACATATATATTTTATCTATCTTACAAAACTAATCTTATCTTATATATATACCTCTTACAAAAACTAATATATCATATCGTATTTCTAAAATGTAAATAGATATTGATATATATATAATATTTTATTTAATTATAATTAATTTTTTTTATAGATATTAAGTTCAGAAAGAGTTCTGATAATCTGATATGATATACATGTATCTTATCTATATTACAAAACTAATCTTATCTTATCTTATATATATATATATCTTACAAAACTAATACAGTAAGTTTACTAAAATAATAAATTCAATAATTATCTAATAAATTGCCTTTGTGACGTGATATTTTAAAAGTATTTGAACATTTAAAGTGTCATATAAGAAAGAGGCAAAATATAAGGGTAAACACAACTTATATATATATATATATATAATTCTTTAGGCCATGTTTGTTTGGGTTACAAGGCCATGGAATTGAATAGTAATTCCGATGAGCCTCTTGTACCCATGTTTGGTACACACAAAAAAATAAGGGTAGATGCAATATTCCAAAATGAGAGATGTGTAATATCATATAGGAGGTGGTATTATACATTTCATGAGAAGAGATAAGTGTAAAAAGTCAATTTTGTCCCTCCTTTTATATATTATATTATATTTTAGGGACAAAAAAATAATTTTATACATTTATTTCATTCCTTATCCCATGGCCACTAGACACAACAAACATGGTATTTGTTATCCTATTCCTTATCATAAATAATCTCTCATCATATTATAGTATTACTTATCACTTATCGTCACCTTTTTAATTATATAGTATTACTTATTTTTATTTTTTTTTATCCAGCGAACAAACGGACCTTAGCGTCTCCTATCTATTTCCAAACACAAATACATTGAATCCTTTCCCATTCCTTTCACTACTCCAAATCAATGGATTTGGTTTGTTGGGAGATCGACCAGCCGAACACGTATAAAGAGAATTAAAGACTCCCCAAGCCCTAGTTTCGCTACTTCACGAACAAGTTGCAGTGCCCCTGGCCCTGTATAAACTTCCCTATAATCTCATTGTTTTTCGTACTCTCTGCTGCATAACACTCTGTCTTCTCCAGCTCAGAGCATTCCTTTTCGTTTCTGAGTACCAGAGATTCTAAATTCTGCAAAATAAAGTGCATTTATCAATACAATAATGGACGATACCTGCGCTATATGCGCCCAGCCCTTCCAATGGGTGGCTTACGGACCCTGTGGCCACCGCGATGTTTGCTCTCCCTGCGTTGCCCGCCTTCGTTTCATCTGCGACCATCGCTGCTGCTCTATTTGCAAGACACCCTCTACCTTCATCTTTATCACCAGGGTACCTCAAAAAAACTCTTCTTCTTCTTTACGCGTGTATTATGTCTCTTTGCAGGGCGGAAAAAGATGCAAAGAAGGAAAAATTTCTTACTGAAATTTGTTTGTTTGAACTTGTATTGGAAATTTACTAGATAATTTTGATAATTGTTTTTATGTATTTTTGAAGGAATTTATATACTTTATATTATGCTAAAATAATTTCGTCCGGTACTGTCATATTATGTAATTAAATTTTGTAATATGAATATGCAATAATGGCAAAAATAATAAAGTGGCCGGTATTTGATTGACAATTATGCTCTCTATATATAGAGGTTAGGTTGGCTTCAGGAGCGGGCTTAGAAAAGACTGCTGTAAGGGAAGATTTAAGTCCTTATTCTTTCATCTAATTGATAAAATCATAATCGAAAGAATAAGAGGGTTTTCCTATCTATCAGATAGAGTGAACAATTGTCACTCTTATAGATATTCTATGTTAAATATTTAAATTTTTAAATTTAAGAGATCACAAATTTTTTCATATTTTTGAACAAAGAAAAACGACTGTCACTGAAATAGAGCGATGACAATATATACATATAAGCTATGCATTTCCTCATTTTATATACGTATTTTTGTATTTTGTTTGACTTGAGATTCAGTAATCTTTCTATAATCTTGTTATAAAGTAAAAAACAAAGTAAATAAAATGTATGAATCACCTGTCTCAATCCTTAATTTACAATCGCTCTTCTCTCAACGGTCTTGTGGTCAAATCCATTTGCAATAGTAGTTGCGTGAATTAGATAGCTGTTGAGAAGTGGCCGAATGTTGCTTGCATTTTGGTGGGCCTGCGGTGACGGGCTTGCCCTTCCGGGTCAGTAGCTATGGCTAAATCTGAACATTCTGTAGCGGGTGGGAACCCTATGGTCACGCCCCCTAGGGGAGTTGCTATGCTGGTCGCCCCTTCCCACCTTTTTGCTAAGCCAAAAAAAAAAAAAAGAATGCTTGAATTGTTAGAAAGATTTATAACTTGATTTTTATGTCATAGCTGAATTTATTTATTTGTTTATCATTTTGAACAGGCATTGGGAGAGTATACAAGAATGATAAGTGACTTCTCAATACTGCCTTCCAATCCATGTGAGGGTCAGGTAGGGCCGTATTGGTTCTTTGAGCAACTGCAGGCTTATTTTGACGACTCAGACCATTACAGGATGATCAAAGATATGTGTAGTCTCTCATGCAGTGTCTGTGACAAGAAGAACCAAGGCAATTGCAGATCAAATGGCCATGACAAGTTTATTAAGAACATTGTTCAGCTCAAGAGTCATTTGTTTCATGAGCATAGTCTCTTCATGTGCCCTCTGTGTTTGCAAGGAATGAAGGTATGAAATTTTATTAGATACAATACTATCTAATATATGGTTCTGTCTCCTCTTAGGTTCTGTTTGATCTCATGGATTTAACTGAAAATTGTGATGCAGGTATGTGTTTCTGAGCAAAAGCTATACACTAGAGGGCAGTTGAATAGACATGTGGACACAGGGGACTCAGAAGCAGATGGTAGTGAGTTTGAAAGGGGTAGATTCATGGGGCATCCTAGCTGTGAGTTCTGCAAAAAGGCATTTTATGGGAGCAGTGAATTGTATTCACATATGTCAGTTGAACATTATACCTGTCATTTGTGCTCTAGGTAAGTCTATTTTCTCTGATTTTAAGCCCAAAAAAAAAAAAAAAAAAGAAGAGGGAAAGAGTTGTATATAATCTTTTGATTATTCTTCCATTCAAGGGGAGGAGTGCATTTAATTACTACCTCTATATTTCCAACAATGCAGGCAGTATCCAGGACAACACCAATACCACAAGGATTACGATGATTTGGAGGTAATTTAACTCAGTTTCTTTTTTAAATGTTAATTTGGCTTTGAATCATGGCACTCCTTTCTTTTTTATCTTATTTTTTCTCCTTTCCCAGCTAGATCCATCTTCTAGCTGTATGCTGACGTCTTTTATCTCAAATCACAGATGCATTTTGATGAGAATCATTTCCTTTGCAAGGATGAAGACTGCCTCACCAATAAATTTGTTGTTTTTTCATCTGAATATGAACTGAAGGTGACTAAATGAGAGTGCAATATGTTATTACCTTATGAACTGAATTCCATCAAGTTGGTAATTGGTATTTATTGGATTGGTATTCTATTTTCAGTACTTGATTCAAATTTGTTAATTATTTGTTCCATTATGTCTTTCAGAGGCATGTTAAAGAAGATCATGGAGGCTGCATGTCACAAAGTAAGACTGATTCTAAGCCAGATCATTGCCGTGGAGCCAGACCTGGTTATGGTGGCTTGCGTTCTAGTAATCGATTTCCATGGATCAGTGAAGGCAGTTCTGAAGAGGAATCTGATCATGAAGATATCGGTGAAAGCAATCCCAATGTTACTTCATCTGAATTATCAGCCGCCATTCATTCAGGAGTGTTTTTAAGTAGCCTCACTGACCTGGGAGAGGAGACCGTCACTGCCAGTACATCTCTGGAACAAGCCTTCTTTCCTCCACTGCCCGTGGTGCCAGTTAGCAGTCGACCAATTCCGAAAAATAACATACTTGAATCTCAGGATTGGCCTGCTATTGTTCCTGGACCTGTACTATCATCTACTTCTCCCAGTTCTTCTGACTCAGTGCCTTCACAAAATTATGGTGTGTGGTCATCTACGAGTCATAATTCTGGCCGAGGTAAATCTGCCATGGCTATCAGGCCAATAGTATCCAGTTATGCAAGTTTAGTTCCGGCAACGCCGGGCTCAAGTAATCCTTTGTCAGCTCCAACAATCTCTCCCTGCAATACAATCTGCTCTTTGCCAAAAACACAAGTTTCTTCTTCGAATTTTCCAGCTGTCTCTGTAACACAAAAGCATGAGTTGCCCACAAGCAGCCAGTCTTGGACCAACAAGCAAGACCTTCAGTCTGCAAATAAGTCTTTGGTGGAAATGGTCCGTATTGCTCTGGAGCGCGATGAAGACAAATATCAGGCTTTCAAGTATATATCTGAAGAGTTTCATCAGGGTGTAACCACCACAGTGGAATATCTGGCCTATGTACAGCAATTTGGCCTTTCGCATCTAGTTCCTGAACTGGCTAGACTCTGTCCTGATACGTTGAAGCAGAAAGACCTTGTCGAGACCTACAATGCCAGTTTTAGGAGTATGCACTTGAAAGAGAGCAATTGTTCCAGGAAAGGCAAACAGAAGTGTGAAGAATCAAATATTTCTATTTGGTCTTCAACCAAGCTTGGCAATAATGAGTCTCAACTAGCAGGGTGCATCTCTAGTCAAAATGCAGATGCTGCGGAAGGAATTACGCGCAAAAAGAAAACTCCAAAGCCCCAAAGAGTTCGATGGGGCGATGGTTCAATGGCTGCACTATTGGACCTTAAAAAACATTCTGGTGAAGATCAAAATCTTGCTGGGAAGACACCAGGATTGAAGCCAGTTTGCAGTGCTTGGAGGAACGGTGGTGGGCAGAGATTGGTTGCAATGACTCGGGACTACAACAAACGATGAATGTCTAAGGATACTGCAGAGAAGTGCTAGGTCTTTTCTGCTATGGTAGGCATTGAGTTGAAGCCTGAAGGCCTCACATTTTTCCTAAATGTGCATTCTTCTTAGATTTCAACCGTTCTCCACGCTATTATGTTGTTTGTCCTGTCCTGTAGCTGTAAAGATTGCAAGCAGGACCAAGAGGAGTTTTTAGCATGGTGGTTTTTAAATTTTTCTTGTGTTTTCATTACTGAATTGGAAAAAAGAGCAAGAATTGTTTGGTTGTATTAAAGATACTTCATTCAATATATATATAAATGTGATTGGTATCATTGTAGATACTGCTCTATAATTGCAAATATACTGAAATGGCAATTTGGTCTGATTAAAATACTGCTACTGGCCTGCTTTACAATCACCCTGCTGAGCTTCTAGCATCTATGCCTGAATCATCGACCATGGGTGCATAGTGATCTAAATTAAAACAAGGGAATGGAGACAAGAAGAGTTTGAACAGTGTCTGAATGAGAAGTATCATATCAAATAGGCATTTGAAAAAACTGAAAATATGTATGAGAACTAATCAAATAAGTAGTTCTGCCCACCAAACTTCCGCCACTTGGGTCTCTCTTTCTCTGTGCATCTGGTTTCGACAAAGGCTTGATTGACCTTAGCAGGTTATTTGTTCTCCAATTTTCAACTTAAATTTTCATAACCCTATCGTTGATTTTGACTGGGTTTGGTAGTTTGACGCCATCAAAATGAAAATATTGAAAGGATATACACCAAATATCTCACCAACCCCACCAACCCATCGACCCACCAACCTAAAAGTGTTGAAGATTAAATAAAACAGGGATTAGGAAGCAAAGATCCAGAAAAAAAAGAAAAAAAAAAGAGAACAGAACAGAACATCAAGTAATAATATTCTTCCCTTATTGATTTCAGTGCCAATCTTTTAGTGACTTTTGTTAATTAAAATTTAATTTTCTTTTTATGATAGGTACATATGACTTAAAATTCCACAACAATAAAAAAAATTAAAATTTTTAAAAAATCACTGAAACGAAAAAAAAAATAATTCCATAAACTGCATAAATAAACTACATCTAAATATAATTAACAGAATGTGCTATTGATCCCGTTATGATATTGCAAGTTTTTTTTTTTGTATTATTGAACTGTATATCCGTATGGGTTGAGCTAGCTTTTTTTTAAAAAAATATTTATTTAATTTTTTTTATAATAAAGTTACAAAAATATAAATTAAAAGTTCATAAACAGATAAAAACTAAATTGTAATTAAAAAATTAATACAAAACTAATTAAATAAGTGGAATTCCAACCAACATGTAGACGAGCAACACCTGGTGCCGCGTTGTCTGAAGCCGACGACTGCGGGGTTGGTAATACAAGTCGTAATCGGCCACCGACTCCCGCAAATGATACCCGCCCGATACACGGCGAGGCACATCAGACGGCTAAGGTTGAATAGTTACTGTGATCATTAAAATTTAAAACACGCGTGAGCAGTCTGATGATGATATTAGATCCAACTCACCAACACCGGTAGAATGAATGTAGCCCGTAATTCGACTTATAGGCCATTCGACATTTCTCTATAAATACGACTCTCCGATATCCCGAGAGGCCTCGCAGTCACCCAACCCCACACAACTTTGCTCGAGATAGAGGAAGAAAGTGAATACCAGCTCAAGGTATCTCTCTCTCTCTCTCTCTCTACATTTATAGTAGGTAATAGAGGCTTTTTATTGTGATTTGGTTGGTGATGTTTTCGATCTGATTGAAATGTTTCCAGATCTGTTTGCTAACGTATTCTGTAGCTGTAGTTGCCTGCTTTTCTTATAGAGTTTTTTTTTTTTTTTGGTTGAAATGTGGTGTGCTGGGGTATTGGGTGATCTTCTTCTACTCTTTGGGTTTTCATTTTCCGAAACACTACTAATCTTGCTTTCGGAAGCACCAAAACCAATCAGATCTTTCTCTCAGAATAGCAATGTTTGTCTATCTTTGAAAGTGGTATCTTAACACAGAGTAGAAATTTTGATTACACTGTTGTGCTTGTTCTTGCATTTTAGTTGGTCTAAAGTTTAAATCTAGGAGAGAAAGAGAAAAGAAAAGGACTTTGAGGAAGAAATTTTGGTACCCATTTTTTCTTAATTAGTTTTCGGTTAGAAGATATGATTTCTAAATAATCAGTCCTTTTTCAACATTTCACATGACCTGTGTTAGTAATGGCAGTTAATGAGGTTTAAACTTGCCTAGATCTGGTGGGTTTCTTCAGTTGTTAGTGGCCAAAGCGTTTTGAGGTTTTTCTGCTCTGTGCTTTTAGTTGTTTAATGGTTGATCTTTAGTAAGATGCTTGTTAAGAATTGCTCTATTTAATATCCCTTGCTATGTACGCATTTATATAAATATATATATCAACCCTTTCAGTAGATCTACAAACTTTGCCATCTCTGTGGCACAGCCGATTGTGATTAGGAGTAATGTTAAGTGTAGTGTTCTATTCTAACTTGTAATTGTTTCTTACCTTGAACTCTGAAATCCCACAGTTGTGTAGTTACTGCCCACTCTCTGGCCTTCACTCTACATGGTAAATTCCCCTCAAGTTTTGTATTAGGATGAAGAATAGTGTTTAATATTTTTTTTGTTGAAGATTCA
Organism: Euryodendron excelsum; assembly: GCA_033060915.1. NCBI lineage: Eukaryota > Viridiplantae > Streptophyta > Magnoliopsida > Ericales > Pentaphylacaceae > Euryodendron > Euryodendron excelsum. The sequence continues at coordinate 31,974,029 of CM065399.1, forward strand.
CTTTGTGCATTGTTGACAGTTTCCCCAAACCAAATCAGGTCATAATTTAGTGTTTTTAAGTTCTTCTTTGTCTTCTGATTTAATATGCGCCATCAGAACTCTCCAATGTTTACTATTTTCATCTACTGCAACTAAGGAATATGCTAGACAAGTGCGTCTATATTTGGTTGTACACCTATGATTTGTTCAGTAAGTGATCTCTTTTTGCTATTGTGCAGCTTGAGCGAAATGGAGACCTTTCTATTCACATCTGAATCCGTAAATGAGGGACACCCTGACAAGCTTTGTGATCAGATATCCGATGCAGTTCTTGATGCCTGCTTAGCTCAGGACCCTGACAGCAAAGTTGCTTGTGAAACGTGCACGAAGACCAACATGGTCATGGTCTTTGGAGAGATCACGACCAAGGCCAATGTAGACTATGAGAAAATCGTGCGTGACACTTGCCGAGAGATTGGATTTGTCTCTGATGATGTGGGTTTGGATGCCGACCACTGCAAGGTCCTTGTTAATATTGAGCAGCAGAGCCCTGATATTGCCCAGGGTGTCCATGGTCATCTCACCAAGCGACCGGAGGAGATTGGTGCTGGTGACCAGGGTCACATGTTTGGTTATGCCACCGATGAGACCCCTGAATTGATGCCGCTCAGCCATGTTCTTGCAACCAAGCTTGGAGCTCGCCTAACTGAAGTTCGCAAGAATGGTACCTGCCCATGGCTGCGGCCTGATGGTAAAACCCAAGTGACTGTTGAGTATCACAAGGACAAAGGTGCCATGGTTCCCCTTCGTGTGCACACCGTCCTCATCTCCACCCAACACGATGAGACTGTCACAAATGATGAGATTGCTGCTGATCTTAAACAGCATGTTATCAAGCCTGTTATCCCCGAGACCTACATAGATGAGAAGACCATATTCCACCTTAACCCTTCTGGTCGCTTTGTCATTGGTGGACCTCATGGTGATGCTGGTCTCACTGGCCGCAAGATCATCATCGACACCTACGGTGGGTGGGGTGCTCATGGTGGTGGTGCTTTCTCTGGAAAGGACCCCACCAAGGTAGATAGGAGTGGAGCATACATTGTCAGGCAGGCTGCAAAGAGCATTGTGGCCAACGGGCTTGCCCGGAGGTGCACTGTGCAGGTTTCTTATGCCATTGGTGTACCTGAGCCCTTGTCCATTTTCGTGGACACGTATGGAACTGGGAAGATTCCTGACAAGGAGATTCTCAAGATTGTGAAAGAGAGCTTCGATTTTAGGCCTGGCATGATTTCCATCAACCTAGATCTTAAGAGGGGTGGCAACGGGAGGTTCTTGAAGACTGCTGCCTATGGACATTTTGGCAGGGATGACCCTGACTTTACATGGGAAGTGGTGAAGCCCCTCAAGTGGGAGAAGGTTCCAGCTTAAGGCCTCATAATTGATTACTGAATAAGCATAATTACCTCTGCCTGCCTGCCTGCCTGCCTGCCTCCTCCTCCTGCTGCTGCTGCTCAATCCAGTTTGCATATCGGTTCATGTCTTCTTTTCGTTTTGCATTTGCTAGTATTAAATTTTTTTTGGCCTAAGGGGTATCGCATTCGGAGGTGAAAGACAAAAAAAAAAAAAAAGACAAGGGTGTGAATTGTCTCTACAGTTTATATGTATTGCTGCTGAGGGATACTATAATGATAATAATATCCCCAAGGGAATATGTGTGAACTAGGCATTAAAGCTGCAGTATGTGATTGTTCAGAAAGAAACAGTTGGAAACATTTATTTTAATTGCAAATGAGAGCTGCCCTTTCACTTATTTCTTCTGTGATTGCTATCTTGGTGTTTAAATGGAAAGTGGATTAGAAAAGTAAAACAGAGGCAGGTAGTCTATTTTTCTCAAAGCAATCCAGGTTTTAACCTTCTGGTTGAAAATGTTCCAACCACCTTGGTAACCTGCCAATTTATCCCAGGCAAAGCACATGCAAACCCAACAAGATCCCAACCTCAATTACTGGCATGTTTGATTTTTCATCATTTCCTAGTACCAATGATGCAAATTTGTGATCAATCAAAGTAAAAATGTCTTCAACCAGCACAGATGATGCATTCATGTATAATATGAACAGATTCATGTGCATGCCAATAAGAAAACAAACATTTACGTACTCAGAGGCCATGGGCTTAAGATGGGCTTAAGGCACTAATGGTTAATATTCTGTTCATTTTCATAAAACCAACCAGATAATAAAGACTTGTCCATCTCATTAGAATGTACCATTAATTCATACTATATAAGCCACCAAACCCTAATGTTTAAACTACTATATCGATCATCCATCTTATCATCCCCCATCAATTTCTTCACTTTATTGAAGCACCAGCTTTCCTCATCAAGCCGGGTATACGCATTTGTCAACAGCTGCAAACAACACAAACATTGCATCAGCACTCTTTGGGTGAATTCACTAGTAGTGAACCCCGGCAAAAAACATTAAATTTTCAGAAGAGAAGTTAAAATTGTTTGTGACTTACATGGGTCCTGAGTGACAATGAGACCACTGCCATTGAAATAGCAGTCATAGAAGTACTTCCCGCTGACCTTATAGTAGAGATTCATAACCACCGATGCATCAGAGACTTTGCTGGTGGCGGGGTTGTAACATATGCCACCATATTGGATGACTGAGCAATTGACTCTAGGCTGAGTGCAACAGAATTGAATAATGTCATCAAGATTAGCAGCTGAGGTTGATGGCTTTGCAATGCACCATGTTTTCCGAACTTCTTTGACCTGCAGTTACGAAGACACGAAAAATTAATGGCATGAAAAAGAATTAAACATCCGAGACTAGTAACAGAGGAATAGATAAAATTATTACCTGATTGGAGACAGAGAGTGAAGCAGCCTTCTCCACTGGAAGAGAGTCTCTCTGTTCGGCTCTGGATTAGTATTTTTGATACAGAAACCATGAAAAAATGAAGGACTCATCGCTCAAGACAAGGTTAGAAAAATTGGAACTGAAATGAAATAAATTTGTGGGTGCAGTGCAGTGGCAGAATCACCTGAAAGTAAATTCATTTGGCTCACGATTCTGAATTTGAGTCTTGGTGAGCACATTGGTTGCACCATCAAACCCAAGTGGTCCAACCTGTTGAATTAGTGCAATTAGGCCAGGAATTATTAAAAAAGACAGCCTTCAATATTTTCATCAATTTTTTTTTGAGAAGATACAGTCGAATCTGGAAAACTTGGAAATGAGAAAGACTGAAAGGATGAAAAAATTATACCTGCTTTCCTTCATGGCCAACGCCCTCTGACTCTGCAAAATATCATGCTAGAGTTAAAGGTGATCCAAGGAACAAACCAAAATTTTCAAAAAATTTAGTTAAAAATAAAAGATAAAGTAGAGTTGAAAGAAATTTTCAGCCTTAATTTCTTCCTTTCAGAATGAACTAAATCTATTGTAAGTTGAGAAATCAGGCATAGAATTTTGAAAACAAGATGGGGGTGTTGATCAAGTGTTATGTAACAGACCTGTGTTCACACTGAAACACAAGAAACAAGTGAGAGCAAGCACAACAAAGGCTAAAGACCGCTTGATCACCATCACCATTCCTTGAGTAATGAAGCAAATAGGAGAGGTAGGGAGCAAAAAGGCAAGAGTTTCTGAAAGGCTAAGAGCTGATTGTTATTGCTTAAATAGAGGAGATTTCACCCTTATTAGGATGCATGCAACTCAATGAGTCTTGATTCAGGTGGGTTATTTCACATCAATTCAATTCGTAGCTCTACCCTGGTTTGATTCACACATTTTCTAATGCCCTCTACTTGCAAATTACCAACTTAACTTGCATCTCAAGGCAATGCCCACTACTAGTAGTGCTCTTGAGAGCAAAGTAGATGTTGACTACAAGGCTACATTGAGTTATAAAAGGTATGCAAAAGGGTTTTCAATATTAATGACACATGAACATACTGATGGTATGTATGGCCAAGTTTAGGGTATTCTTCTCTTTCATGTGACCGTCAAATGTTGTGACGGGTACTATGATTTTAGCATTTATGGTGGGTCCTACATATTTCTACAAATATTCGGATCACCATGGGCATCACATGGGCGTGATGGTTTTGGAACGTTTCTTGACGATGAAAATTAGGAACCATTGTCGATATCAATATTTTTTTGAAAAGGATGGAAAAGATCTCAACACATTTTAGGCAAGAACAGAAACTGATTTGTTTTCTTCAAATGCCTTTGGTTAGGTGAATTACATTAATGTAGAGACCAAACATAGGGCAGTTGCTAGTTTGAAAAACAGGGTTGTGCTTTTTGTTTTAGCATATGACATTCAAGTGTGTTTGTGATCCTGGGTACGTTTTAAAAGAGCTGTTTTCTGAAGTCATCCCACTAGAAAAACCAGATTATGATTTTCAAATCCTTTATGCCCACAGGAAATTAAGAAACCAATTGTATGCGTATGTACAGGTGAATAGTGAATATATGTATGTATACATACCTGAACTATTAAAATTAGCAACTTGAGCTCGGCTTGTTAGAGGCAAACTAGTAGAATAAGAGAAGAGTAATGTTATATAAGCAAAAAATTCATACAAAATGAAGTGTTTGAATGCGAACATTTTATTTCAAAGTAAAATTTTCACCATAATAATTTTAATTATAAAATTATCACTGCCAAGTCATTTTGATAGCAGTTTTTATACAAATTTTCTTTAAGAATCGTATTTTCCATCATAGAAAAACAGAGATGGACTGAAAAAGTGAGCTGCAGTTAATGGGCTGGATTGGATGAGTGGGCCTGAAACTGTTTCCAAAACTAATCCAAAGCCTTTGTAGCTTGAAACCTTGAACTGGGCCAGCTGACTAATAGACTTTTGGGTTATGTTGTAAGGCCCAATTCCCGAACAAATCATTGCCCTACTAGTCATCCCAGAGACTTTGATTTCACCTCATAAAGAACTTCTCAATCAAACATGAGACAGTACTACTAAAGTATAATGTGGTGTCTAATTGATGGGTTGGTAAAAGTGGCACAGAGTCACATTGCGTTAGAAACAAGGTAAGGTGGGTGGGCCTTTCTCTGATGGATCTAGTGATTAAACATGCTGATTCAATGCCTATAAATTTCCTTTGAAGCCATAATAATAGAAGTCTCAACCACAAACAAGATCACAAAGAGGGAGAAAAGACCAAAGAAATCTCCAAGTGACCCCTCATCATCCCACTAGTGATATATTTTTAAGGTAAAATGCAATTGTGTTCACACCTCATCGTCCCACTGATGAGTGCAAAAGCGTCTCTATAACAAGCGTATACATTTATCATCTATATTTGTATTGTGAAAGGGTTGGTTCTGTAATTTCATCCTGATGCGAAACGCATGCATGATAATTACTACAATGAAGAAACAGGCATAACCACTCTCGGCTTGGTTGGGGCAGACCTCCCATGAAAGACTTGAAAGGAAGACTCGGGCATTTGGTGATATGCTCCTCTTTGTAGCCATAAATGTATGTCTCAACCTAAAAAACAAAAAAGATTTCTATCGTTATGTTTTGATCATAGTTGTTGAAAAACTCATTTAAGAAGAAAAATGTCGCTTTTTCACAAACACAAAAAATGTGTTTTTGGTATGTTTACAAAACTCATTTGAAAATTTTTAAAAAACATTCTGAAAATGTAAAAAAAATTCTAAAAAAACATTTAGAAAACTGTAGAATTACTTGATAGAAACTCTTAGCCATTGGCCATTGGATACGAAACTCTTTTTATTTATTTTTTCTTAACAAATCTAAAATCCAAACATAGCATTTATAAAGATATCTCCAAGTGAACCTTATCTTACCAATGTTAATATCTTAAGTAAATGCAATTTTTCACACAAGCTACCAATAGTGTTGTTCCAACCATATCTTCCAAAATTTGCAACAGTTCTATTGTAGAGAGAATTGGCCACTGGGCACACGCCACGCATAATTCCATAGAACATGCACACTCTTATCGCTCCCAAGGTTAAACTCAAGTGAAGATCTGAGACTGACTGAAGCAAGCCGCTCATACACCCTACCTGTTTGACAAAGCTGCAAAATCAAATATTTTAGTAACTAATAGTGGAGATCAATCAAACCTGTTGTTGCATTTGCACATATGGGGCCTCATGTCTCCAATTATAAAGATAAAAGTTAGAAGAATTTTCCTAACATTATAAATTAGTGTCACTTTAAAGAGGAAAAGGAAAAAAGATAAGAAAAGACAGAAACAGAAGAAAGAATAAAGAGGAAAGGACCCAAAAAAAAAAAAAACAGAAGCCACAGAAGAGTTCCCACATGTTTGTCAACTATCAATGCCCTTCGGAGAAAAGAGGAAAAACAAGGTTCAAAGAATATCTCAGGCTCCTAATAACAAGACCAGGTAAGTTTTAAGTGACATTTACTGAAGATTTCTAAGCAACTTGAGGTTTAGAAGTATCAGTTCTGCTACGACTCTACAGTCGATACAAAACTAACTTTCAAATGATACAAACACAAAAGCGTATAGAAGTTCAACAGTTATTGAGAAAAAACTCTATTTAGGGGGGAGCTGCAAGCACAAACAGCATATCTTTCAGATGGAACTAACAAGTATTGCAAGAAACATTCAGTCACCACATCCACACCATGCTTCAAGCTTCAAAAGCAGTCATTCGGATTCAATAACAGAGGATGAAGAACTTGAGTTGCAGTGGGCCGCGATTGAGAAACTACCCACCTTCAAGCGGTTGAGAACTTCGTTGTTTGACAGCAACCATGACAATGGAAGCAGAACAGAATTCAAAGGGAAGAGAGTGACTGATGTTACCAAGCTTGGAGCGGTTGAACGGCACCTGTTCATCGAGAAGATCATAAAGCACATCGAGAATGATAATCTCCGATTGCTGCAGAAACTAAGAGAGAGAATAGACAGGTAATCCTGCTCTTGAATTTTGACAAAAAGCACAACGCGATTACTGTCATCAATTTCTGGAAAGACAAACTTTATTTGAATCATGTGACTATATTATCTCCAGAAACAGCAAATGATCATTACTACAGCATCTACACCAGGCCAATGCACTAATCAGTTTATCACATCCACCACTAGTACAAATCTGTGTAATATGCAACAAAAAGTTAATAATCGGAACTGTTAGCTTGATCTCCAGTCCATGCATCAAAAGTGTTCATGGATATATGAAACACTATTTTTCCATAACCTCAGATGAAAAATATTGCATATGACTGTCCCAACCTGAGCTGACTAGAAGCCTAAAGGAAGTATCATGCTGTTCTTTTTTGGCTATGTAATTATTCACCAATCTTTGCTTTAAGTATTTTGTATGTATAGGAAACCAGGACTACCTGTAAGGTATTATGCATCATATTGTTGGACTAACTAGAGGATTTCTTATAGAGTTGATGTAAAATTACCTACGGTTGAGGTGAGATACAAAAATGTATCTGTGGAAGCAGAGTGTGAAGTAGTGCAAGGGAAGCCCCTCCCAACACTTTGCAACTCTATTGTGAGCATGTTATCTGTAAGTAGGCCCTTTTTTTTTTCTCCCTCCAATCTAATACTAGTAGTGCTGTGGATTTTTTTTCTGCTTAAACCTGTTATTCATGACATAAGCATAAGATAAAACAGATGGCATAGAGTCCTCAAGAAGCACTGAAGCATATATGGCTGTATCAGAACAAACCCACAAATCTTCTTCAATAAACTTAATGAAGGTTACCCTTAAACAGGTTTTCGCGAAGGCCATCCAGTGCAAGTCTCAGAAAGCCAAGATAAGCATTGTGAAGGATGTCAGTGGCATCATCAAACCATCAAGGTAATACAAATACATGGTTGCCTGTATATAGGTAAATTGGACAGCACATAGCAGAACACCCACAAAATCAAACACACATAAATAGATATATAATTATGAGGAGAGGTTTTCTATAGTTCCAATCACAGCTAAAAAGAAATAACAAATAAACCAAAGCAGGAGTTTTAATTGACGATCAATCACTAAGAATATTAGTGAAATTGGCCATTTTTGTTCAATACAAACACGGGATGGAAGAAAACTTTAGTAACTCCAGAGACAGGGCACTGAATCCCATATAACGTCAGTTTTAATTTTGCCTCAGTACCAAAGAACATCATCACACAAGTGATGGCCTATCAACATGATAGAAAAAGTTGAGTTGGTTTTAATGGATCCAATTCAGCCAAGTTGTTTAGTATTGAAACGATGAATGTAAAGTTTTTATTAAAAAATAGTACCAATAGTTTAAGATTTCATATTTTCATATTAATGCAAGGCGAAGAGAAATTTAAGCTTTTATGTTTATGGAAGATTTTGTTGGATGCAGGCTCACTCTTCTTCTTGGTCCCCCAGGCTGTGGGAAGACCACCTTGTTATTAGCCCTTGCAGGAAAACTGAACCAGTCTCACAAGGTTAGTTTTGATTTTGAAAGACAGCAGCATTGTCTTTATAAACAGACACCATTAGCTGCATTCATACATCACCGCTATTGCACTAACACATTTTCCAAATGGCGGCTATAGTTCAGAGACTTAAGATACATTTCTTCCATCCAATCTAAGATTATCAAAAAATTCCATATTATGAAACAACAAAGAAACATTATGAACTACTAGATCATTATCTCGTCAACATATTCAAACAACTTTTCCATTATATTCTCATCAACATGTTCAAATCATTAAAATGTTTCCAATGTATCTCTTTCCTTTTTATTTCTTCAGGTTATTGGGGAAGTCTCTTACAATGGTTACAGGCTAGATGAGTTTGTTCCTCAAAAAACATCAGCTTACATAAGCCAATATGACCTGCACATACCTGAGATGACTGTGAGGGAAACAATTGATTTCTATGCACGCTGTCAGGGAGTTGGAAGTAGAGCAGGTAGAGTTCCTTCACTCCTTTTACATATTCCATATTGGTGTATGCTTGCCCTTGTAATGATAAAAGTTGGTTTAACTTCATGTCTGAAATGAAGAAATTATGAAGGAGGTTAGCAGAAGAGAGAAAGAAGCAGGAATTGTCCCTGACACAGACATTGACACCTACATGAAGGTAACCTTACGTATAGATAATGATTTAACTTTCAAAAAATCTGTTGAGAGTCCTGAAGGGATTCGTATTTAACAGGCAACTTCACTTGAGGGGCAAAAAGAAACTCTTCAGACAGATTATATCCTGAAGGTAAATTCTTTCAACCAAAGTTGGGTCAATTTGGGTTGGAAGCATTTCAACTATAATATTTTTACCTATTGTGACAATAAACTGCTGCATCATGACTCAGATCCTTGGACTGGATATTTGTGCTGACATAATGGTTGGTGATGCAATGAGGAGAGGAATTTCAGGTGGCCAGAAGAGGAGACTGACAACAGGTAACATGCATTTTACTAATAATAAGTCCATTCCGCATATACTTGTACCAGTCTGTACACCTTATACATTCTCTCGGGTAAAAGTAATTTGCTTCATTAATCCAATTATGGGCAATTAAAATGTGAGGGACCTGAGGGCATACATGTGGAACTGATGTCCAACAAAGATGAAAGAATACATTGGTCATGCGAACATGTTTACTCAACTAAACTTTGCTGGCTTGATTCATCTGGCAGGAGAGATGATTGTAGGTCCCACCAAAGCTTTATTTATGGATGAAATATCAACTGGATTAGATAGCTCGACAACCTTTCAGATAGTGACCTTTCTTCAGCAATTGGTGCACATCACAGATGCAACAGCATTGGTAGCACTTCTTCAACCGGCCCCTGAAACCTTTGAACTATTTGATGATATTATATTGATGGCACAAGGAAAGATTCTGTACCATGGTCCTCGCAGCCATGCACTCCAATATTTTGAGGACTGTGGTTTCAAGTGCCCAGAAAGAATGGGTGCAGCAGACTTCCTCCAGGAGGTGCGCTAAACGCTCTTAAATTTCCCCTTTTTGCAATTTCCTTAGTAGCCACACACAACCATATTTTGACCATTTTCAGGTAATCTCGAAAAAGGATCAAGCACAGTTTTGGTGCAGAACTGACGTTCCCTACAGTTACATTTCGGTGGACCAATTTTGTGAGACGTTCAAAACAAGTTCTCATGGAAAAAGGCTAGAGGAGGAGCTCTCCAAGCCATACGATAGATCCCAGAGCCATGAAAATGCCCTATCATTTAGCATTTACTCGTTGAGCAAATGGGAATTATTCAAGGCCTGCATGGCTAGAGAGTTGCTTCTCATGAAGCGGAACTCCTTTGTGTACATATTCAAAACAACACAGGTAATTTTCCATCCCATGACTGCTTTGTGCATGTTTCTAGCATTTAATTTCTGTCACTTAATGGTTACAAGTTTAACTGATCCCTAATTGCACAGCTTGTCATCATTGCATTCATGACAATGACAGTCTTCATACGTACTCGGATGGATGTCGACCTGCTGCATGCAGACTATTTTATGGCTTCTTTGTTTTATACACTTGTCAGACTTATGACCAATGGAGTTGCAGAGCTCTCCTTAACTGTTTCTAGACTTCCAGTGATCTACAAACAACTATCATTTTACTTGTATCCAGCATGGGCTTATTCTATCCCAGCTTCCATCCTAAAGATTCCATATTCTCTAGTCGAGTCCATTCTCTGGACGTCCGTTACTTACTACATCATTGGATATACCCCTGAGGTAGAAAGGTGAGCAATGTCAAATATCATAGCTAGTTGAAATAAACATGCCAGATAAACTGCTTTTTCTTCCTGTTTTCTGTGTCACATATCTCATATTTTACTATACATGAATCCCAGGTTCTTCTGCCAGTTCCTACTGCTTTTCGTTCTGCATCTAGCATCAACATCTTTGTGTCGATTTATCGCCTCAGTTCTCCAAACTATGGTTGCTGCAACAACTTTTGGTTCTCTGACCTTAGTGCTAATGTTTTTGTTTGGAGGATTCCTTATTCCAAGGAGTAAGTAATCTATACATGATGCTTAAAAAGAGTAATCCTATGCAAACAGAAAAAGGATACAAAAATTATATACAGAATGTTGTGGCTGAATTAGGACATTTCATTTTAAAACTACCCAAAAAATGACCTTTAATTACAAACAAAGTATAGAGAAAATCCCTCCAGAATGATGTGGCGATGACAATTTTGTAATCCATAACCATTTTCATAGGCATTTTGTTTTAAAATGAAAAGCCCCCATATAGCCACGTCATTTTTACAAAAAAATCACTATAATTTTTTGTTTGGATAGTTTTACTCTGTATGTAAGAATAGGTTTCCTTAATAAAAAAAACACCCAAATTACTTACCAAAGGTGATTTGTTCAATACAGCATCTTTACCGCATTGGTTGAGGTGGGGGTTCTGGGTTTCTCCAATGACCTATGGGGAAATAGGGGTTTCAGTAAATGAATTCCTCGCTCCACGTTGGCAAAAGGTAAACTCTAAATGGCATAATTTATTTGTCCTTTCCAAGGGACATGAATTTGTTAACGTTATCAATTCATTCTCGTCTGCTTACAGGTTTCAACAGGAAACATCACTCTAGGGCAGAGTGTTCTAGCAAGTCATGGCCTAAACTTTGGTGGCTACTTCTATTGGATATCCGTAGGGGCATTGATTGGGTTCATGATACTTTTTGATCTCGGATTCATCTTGGCATTATCTTACATAAAACGTAAGTCTATCTTAATGAATAACTATACATAAGGCTGAATAAAAATATTGATAAAGTTACATATACAGCTCCAGGAATGTCTCAAGCTATTATTTCTAAAGAAAAGTTATCTCAACTAAGAGGAAGAGAAGATCATAAAAATACAGCACGTAATTGGGAAGGCGATTCAACTCCAGCTGTTTCTCCTAAAACCATTTCCGAAAAACAAAAAGTTGGTGAGATAATTACTAGTGGTTTTTCTACTAAAACAGTGAAGGGCTGTCAGCTTTTTAAATTGGTGAACTACAAATTTGAACTCCTTATATGATGTAAAAGTGTGTTGGTTTTACAGGTAATTTGGTCCTAGCATTTGAGCCAATAACAATGACATTTCAAGATGTGCAATATTTTGTTGACACCCCTCCGGTAATCATGTGCAACCATATATTGACTTATTATATACATCAGTTATTATATGTCTAACACAGAGTAGATTATACATGATACCGTTCCCTCTCCACAGGAAATGAGAAAACGTGGTCTCAATCAGAAGAAACTGCAGCTACTTCAAGATATGACAGGTGCATTTAGGCCCGGAATCCTCACAGCATTGATGGGTGTCAGTGGGGCTGGTAAAACAACTTTAATGGATGTCCTTTCTGGAAGGAAAACTGGAGGCACTATTGAAGGCAATATCAGAATCGGAGGGTATCCCAAAGTCCAGAAGACATTTGCTAGAATATCAGGTTACTGTGAGCAGAATGACATACACTCTCCACAGATTACTGTGGAAGAATCAATAATATACTCGGCTTGGTTGCGGTTGCCGCCACAGATCGATCCAGAAACCAAAGCTGTATGGCATCCTTTACACTATGATTACAATGATTGTCAGATGTGTATACCTCTTGTGATCTTTCCCCAACTAATTAGGCCGGCTTAAAAAAAAAACCCCCTATTCTGCATTTGTCTAGCCACATTCAAACTTCAAAGCTTCATATGATAGCATTTCATAAAAACTCCTAGGTAAAGCTTTGTATCCAGTCCAATGGAGTTTGACTAGTCAACTCTTCTGGCAAGTCTGTAGGGTTTGCCTGTCACATTTGTATTACCACAAGACAAAACCCGTAACCCCCTCTTAGAAAAAAAAATGTTTACATATAAGAACTTAAAGCTATAATCCATACAAGAAATGAGTAACCCACAATTCCTAGTCTCTCATTTACTATATAGAAATAGGACATGCAGACATGGAAGCTTTATAATATTGAAGTTCTAGTCTGCCAAATATTTCACTAGTACAGCTACAATAACATCCATTGTTTCTAATGCTCCATCTAAGTTCAAAACAAAATTAGGGGACAAGTTGTGAATTTGCTGTAGTGTAGATAAGGATGTCTATTTCACTACACTTTAAAATCCATTGGTTGAGCCTCTACATATCTGTCATGCAGAAATTTGTAGGAGAAGTGACTGAGATAATTGAGCTTGATGATATCAAAGATTCTTTAGTTGGCATTCCTGGGCAAAGTGGTCTGTCAACAGAGCAGCGTAAGAGGTTAACAATTGCGGTGGAGCTTGTTTCTAATCCCTCTATAATATTCATGGATGAGCCTACATCAGGTTTAGATGCCAGAGCAGCTGCAATAGTCATGCGCACAGTGAAGAATGTAGTTGCTACAGGAAGGACAACAGTTTGCACTATTCACCAACCAAGCATTGACATTTTTGAGGCCTTTGATGAGGTAAGTTACAGCTTTTATCTAGCAAATTAAAAGATCCTATAGCTTCAAAAATAGCAGTTTGACAATTAACTTTGTACAGTTGACAAACCTTCTTTCTCATAAACCACAGACACTCTCTTGATAGTTGGGCTGATTATAGCAAAGTGCATTATACATCTAAGGAGGACTGGCCAAGCTAATACGTGTGCTATACACATGTCGCTTGTCAAACAAATACTCTATTCCATATGATTGGAATTCACTAGCTGAGGCTCATGGTGTACACTTGATACTGAATTCAACCCCATAAAACCAAGGAACAAAATTTTCATTTGTTTCTATCGAAATGGCTGAAATGTTTCCATTTTCTAAGAGACCGAAGCGAAATACTAGTGGAATAACGAAACTATGTTATTTTCATTAAAACATACTGGAATATAGAAAAAAGCACCAAAACACATGCTATAGACATGAATTTATAAATTTTTTATTAAAGTTGTATAGTTTTTATTGAGAGAAAATACAGAAGCTTGTATTTTACTATTTTAATATTTATCACTTTTGAAATGCTTCCAAAACATCCCGAAACATTTTCAAAATGTTTCCGAAACGTTTCCATTTTTGAGCCAACCGAAACGACCTATCAAAATGAAATTTTGATCCTTGCATAGAACCTAATCCCATTTCTTGGGTTTTGTTACATAACAGTCACCGCACTACTCCATCTATCTGCATTCTACACCTTTTTTTAATCACAATTTATAAGATATTGTTCCCAGTACCTTGATCCACATTCTGATCTTACTGCTTTATCATTATAGAATATTCAATTTTAACCTTCTTACTAGTGAGATCTGACTTCTTAATTAAACATGGCCAAATTAAGTGAAGTTCCTTTAATTTTGTCACCTGATGGTACTATCTCTATTTCAACCAGCAAGTTCATCTCATTATCGCCTATTTTGAAGTCTTATCATTCATTCACCTCAACATCCTCAACGAAGTTATCCATATTTGGTAATATGTACCATAAAGGACAACTTCCTTTGTTGCCATTATGCAGACCATTGAACTTGAGCACATGGCAATACTAGAAGCACCTCGTCACTCCATCCAACCTACTGAATTTCCAAGGCAACATGTTCCTGCAATATTTCCTTCTTAATGAATAAGTGAACCGTAGTAAAGTAAATGAAGTAGATCTTAGTCGTTGCTTGAAGTGTTTCCTCATCTGTTGCTATTTTCACTAAATTTACAATAGCATGTAGTCTTTGTCTGATTTTCCTCCATTCCAGAGCATCACTTTATGTTCTTACTACGAATTTACTCCAATTTCATGCACGTGCAATCAGGACACCAAATCAGTTTGTTGAACCTTTTCATGGAACTAACAGTTTCAGTATCCTTTTTGCTCATCTCCGAACCTGCACTGTGGTGTAAAAAGTTACCATTTCCGAGCTCTAGTAGCCTAATATTATCAATTGTGTCATTACATAGAAGGTACAAGTAACAAGATACAAGATGCAGGGCTTCATCTGAGGAATATATATCGAATTTCTGCAGTTGATTCTAATGAAAAGGGGAGGACAAATTATCTATTCTGGAATACTGGGCCATCATTCAAGCAAACTTATTGAATATTTCGAGGTATGTGCACAATACCAGCAATATACTTCTTATTGTATAAGTAGCTCATCTTTCCATGCAGAGATTGCTCATAAATTTTCCATCAAGACTTTCACTTTTTCTTTTCTTTTCTTTTCTTTTTTGATGTATCAAGTATCAACACAGTCCAAAACACCATAACACAAAGGGTTGAATTTTCATGGTGTCAAGTATTGTATTAATGTAAGTATTTGCTAGAATGCATGACTCCTACAGGAAGACATCAAACTGTTATCAACCATGATATTCTGTCACATAAGTCTATGAGTAATTGTAAGTAAGGATATAATTCATTAATAGATATATCAACACAAGCAAAAATGCCATAATACAATACGTAAATCCAATAAGGAATTTAAATAGGTTCATGGCTTGCAAAGTAAAGCAAATGACCACATATGGGAAGTTAAATAGTAAAGCAGTATATAATGACCTATTTAGAAGCCATCCAAAATGAGAACAAAATTCATCTACTTCAACAATATTAGATATTAAAAAAGTTTGAAGATGCAGACCTCGAAATTCCTTCTCAAGATATGCAATTGCATGTTGAAGCATATCCTATGGGAAGGAAACATCTGCGCAGACCAGATGGCTAATTGGAAGTGAACCAAGATGCAGACCTTGCGATTCTTGATGAATCTCCTGAGCAAGTGAAAACCACGTTGATTGCTGACATGGTGGCAACCTCTTATGTTAAGGCTTAGTCCCTGTTTGTTGTTGTTTTGACTCTTCTTATTTCCGACATACAAAAGAGAATATTAATAAGTGTACATAATAAGTAACACCTATATCCTGAAAATTATTTAATATAAATATGACAAAAGATACTCACCAGTCCATTTAGAAATTTGGTTCTACACTGAATTTCAAATAGCAATTAGTCAACTAGTGTAAGGCTGTAGGCTTCACTGCCCAACAGTATGGAGTACTAACCTCCCTCAGGGACAGACCACGAACTGTAAGGAGCGGAATGAGGGAAATCAATGAATTCCAATTTATGGCCATGCACCAACTATCCAATGGACATCACAAATGAATCAGAATTTTGAGTCGTGCCTCAGAAAAAAGACTCATTTTCCTTTATGGAATTCACCATTTCCTTTCTTTCAGAAAAAAATAATGTTTACGTTCAAGCAAGCAAAAAGCAAATAGTAATGGTTACAGGGGTCTATCCATCACATATAGGCCTTAAGGGCAATGTGGCATAACCATTGAGGTGTAGTCAGACCTAAATTTGGTGACTTCTTCTTTGTTTGGCTTGTCTTCATTCCCATCTGCCCATTTGATCACTCTATTAGATGTTATGACCAGTACCTCAAATGGAATTCAAACATAGTTTTGATTTCGGGTCCATCTTTTGATAAATATTCATCATCAGAAAAGAGGAAAAACATAATCTGTGTTTTAAGGTTCTGCACAGAATTTTGACTGGAACTTTTGTGTTGAACCCTGAGAGAAGAATTAGATTAAAATCACAGAGTTTTCCTCAGATTTGTGATATGTAACTATGGTTTTGCATGCTTAATACAACATAGTTCAAAAACCTACAAATTAGTCAACCTCCACGAGCATGAATCCATATACATTATTATGAAAATCCAGTTGTCCTCTGAGTCCTAGCATAGAAAACACATACCTGTTCCTTCCTTGTAATAGTGCATCTGACCTTATGCTTCTGTCAAATGTAAATGAACTCAGATAGAAGGACAACCTCACTAGATACTGTATATTCTGTCATTGTTCTTCCTGCTCTATCAATGTATGCTCTTTTCTTTACTTTTTCTTCAGCAAAATATGAAGTATCTGAAGAAATGAAAAGTTGCTCTGTGGACCATATTAATTTTAGATGTTCCTTCTTCAACAGGGTATCAGTGGTTTGCCACAGATCAAAGACAACTACAACCCAGCAACATGGATGTTAGAAGTCACTTCGGCATCAGTAGAAGCAGAACTTGGTTTAGATTTTGCCACTATTTATAGAGAATCACCACTTTATCAGTGAGTTAACTGAAACTTACACCTACAACCATCTACCTATACAGGTTTAAGATGTTATCTATACGTCATTTTTCCTTTTGATGGATTATATGACTAGCATTTCAAGTCGAAGATAAATTGTTTCCAATTTTTCAATGCACACTAATTCTATTTGCTTACCAAATTCTTAATATTGTTCTTCTGGTCTTAGGGACACCATTGAGTTGGTTGGACAGTTGAGTGAGCCACCACCAGCTTCAAAAAGCTTGCACTTCCCCACACGTTTTCCGCAGACTAACTGGGAACAGTTCATGGCATGCCTTTGGAAACAACACTTGTCCTATTGGAGAAGCCCTCAATACAACTTGGTGCGTTTCATATTTATGATTGTTGCAGCTGTGTTGTTTGGGGCAGTCTTTTGGCAGAAAGGGCAAAATATGTAAGTCCTTTCTTTGGTCCCTCTAGATTCAATATCAGCATGATAAATAAAAACTTTATAAGCAAATCAGGACATTTATCTACATACCAATTTTTCTCCACCTAAGAAAAGCTTTAAGATGTCAAGAGATACCAATTTAATCCTACTAATGATTCAAGTTTTATTGTTTATTGTCTGATAGAGTATCCATCCCCCAAAATTAGCATGGGCAAGTCTATAACAGATCTAGATCGACAACAAAAAATAAAAAATAGTTCTTTCTGGATTTTATTCAGTTTATGGAAATGGTTTTTGGAGGTAATATTAGAACCTATTTTGCAATGGTCTTTTCAGTTACTTCTTTGCTTATATCCAAAAAGAGAAACAGACAAACCGCACTTATCGACTCATAACCAAACAGAGTGGACAAGTTTCCATCGCATTGAGATGCAATGTGTACTGTTAGTTTATGCAGACAAGCCTACTACAGACTGCCACCGAGACAGGAAAACTTGAGTGGTTCAGTCCAATCAAACCCAAATCTTAACACCCTTGTCTGATAATAGAAGGGTTTCCAACATCAGTCACAGTAATATTGTTTCATGGAAAGAGATTTAGGGGGAGGAGGCACATAAGGCTGTCCTATTTTCTAAAAGCATAAACTAATTTAATATTTTAGGCCTTCACATAAGTTTGCAACATGTTCTCTTTTTCTTTGTTTTCTTGTCTTTCTCTTTTTCAGAATAGGGACCTACGAAATAATAAATCCCTAGCTTATAACATGTTTTCTTCTGAAGAAACCATGAGCAGGATTTGTTCAACATACTTGGATCTATGTATATTGCTGTCATATTCTTGGGCATAAACAACTGCTCAACAGTTCTACCATATGTGGCAACTGAGCGCACAGTCTTGTACCGGGAAGAATTTGCTGGGATGTACTCCTCATGGGCATATTCATTTGCACAGGTCCAATATTACAATCTTGCAGAAATAATACTTGTGTACTCAAAAGTCTTTTTGTGTCTTAACACTTACTCTGGCTATAATAGACGTACTTGTTTTGAGCTTGCAGGCGACCATTGAAATACCTTATATCCTATTGCAAGCAATTTTGTACGTGGCCCTTACATATCCATCAATAGGCTATTACTGGTCAGCTTACAAGGTTTTCTGGTACTTCTACGCCACATTCTGCACCTTTCTGTACTTCGTATACCTTGGGATGCTAATAGTTTCATTAAGCTCAAATCTCCAACTAGCTTCCATATTGGCAACTGCAGTCTATACCATACTGAATCTTTTTTCAGGCTTCCTCATGCCAGGACCGGTAAGCTCTTCCATCCCTTCTTCAAATTGCAACATGCAATAATGATCAAGCCTACATCTTTTAACCAGAAAAAGAAAAAAGAAAGAATATTTGTCTGCATTGACCTGTTACATGGGTAAGAAGATCACAAGCATGGAACTAGGCACAAACATATAAGAAGGCATTTAAATTACTTCTCTTAGATCAATCACTAAAAGCGACAATTTGATCCTTGTTTCCTCTTTTCCTTGCGTTGTTAACAAGGTTCTATTCAGGTGGATGAGAACATAAAAAAAGTAAGTTATTTCCTGCAATGTGTAGTTTTATTTGGAATTGAGTATAAATATGTAGAAATTCCCTATAAAAATGCAAAAGCTTTAGGGCCAACTTCCTTGCATCAGGCCCAGACTATTCCGTGCTATGTTACCTGGAACGTGGATCGTTCCGGTACGTGGAACGGGAACAGGAACGTGGTACGTCGCATGTTCTAAAATATGGTACGCTAGGGGTAGGCTTCTATAAAGTATACTATTAGAATTAAGGTACGTCTAGAAAAATTTTCTTTAATATTTAGACATTTAATAAAATATAATTTATGTATTTTCAAATTAATTATTTAAAAACACATTCCAGGAGTATTATGGGCCATTTTTTTGCATATTGTTGTGCCAAAGTTCTACTCTTCCTATATTTTTGTTTATTACAATTGATTTTTTTCCTCCGTTATGTGACCTTTAAATATATAAATAGTAAAAAAGTTTGGGATCGCTTTGGATCGCTAAATTCACCGTTTTGGAACGCTAGAGTACCATGTTTCGGAACGCCGTTCCAAAAACGTAATTCGCTAGGGTAGTAGAGTATTATGGTAACACAGATTCCGTGTAACTTTCACAAGAGGCTTCAACTTTCGCTGGAATTACTAAATCTTTAGTTTCCCTTCAAATTTCATCCAAGCCAAAACTAACTAGAGCTTATAAAAATATGCCATGGAGCAAAGACTAGTTTCCAATTTTCTACATATTTCTGCAAATCAAACAGGAAATTCAACTTTTGCGAGAAACATGATAACTTTCATGTTCGCTCTTCAAACTCATCCTGCTTGTATACAAACCTTGCTTTGTAACTTCTCATTCAAATTAAAACTGGGCGCATCATAATGACTTTGTTGTTTTTGCATGCAGAAAATTCCTAAGTGGTGGGTCTGGTGCTATTGGATTTGTCCTACATCTTGGTCCCTGAACGGCCTTCTGACTTCACAATATGGAGACTTGAACAAAAAGATACTGATATTTGGGGAGCCCAAGACTGTTAGTTCCTTCCTAGAAGAGTTTTATGGTTTTCGACATGATTGTTTAGGCCTTGTATCTGTTGTTCTTCTTGTTTTCCCGGTTGTTTTTGCGTCTCTATTTGCATATTGCATAAGGCGATTGAATTTTCAAAGGAGGTAAAACAATAAACAAGAGTTGTCCTTTCATTGAAGGTCTGTACGTAAAACAATTGTGTGATAAAAGCCAAGGAATACCCCAACACTCTGCTAAAACATAATGTATTGAATTCATAATATCATTGGACACTTCAGCCATTCTCTATGCATCACCTCAATGTGTCAATTACATGGGCTACATTATAAGCTTGATTCTCATCCATATTAAGAGTATGGTCTAAGAAGCACGGACACTCACTTCCCAACACATGTTGGATATGCATCCAAATTGTCCCTTTATTTTTTAAATTGTTTTAAGAACACACATGTCTATCATTTAAACACGCGTGAAAGATATTGCAAGTTTGAAAAATATAACTACGGATCCAATATAATATAAAAAAGATGTGATTTTACACCTAATTTAATGTTAACCTATGGAATACATTGTTTTCTATTTTAATTAGTGTTTATCTTGCAATATTTCATTATCTTTGAGTAAAATATTCCTATATACAAAAATATATATTTATGTCATGTCTCCACCATATCATGTCCTACATTTTTTTTAAAATCGCCTTGCCGTGTCCATGTCCATGCTTTCTTAGGGGTAGTACCAAGTTCCAACTTCAGCCATTGCCACTCAAATTCAAGTTTTATAGTAGAGAACCCACCAAATACATGGAAGGTTAAAAAATAGTAATGAAAGTAGTACCTAAGGACAAGGATGCTACCTTTTCATTGGATTTTTTCCCAGATTATATAATAACAAAAAGGCATAAGTTATAAGCATTTCACATAAGAATATCATTTGACACTATTTCCAGGGCAAAACAAAATTGTACGTTCCACAACCGCAAGGTTTCAAAATAGGCTGAAACCGACAGTGCCGAACCCATTACAGCCCGCTTTAGTTGGCCAAACGAATTTCACATATGTAACAGTAGTTGTAACAGCAATTACAATATAATTTTTGTATGTTTTTTTCTCTTATAAGTAAATGAAATCAGCACTTTTTTTTGATATATCATAGATAAAAATAATGTCATTCATGTGAAAAACTTGGTAATCTTTACATGTTCTTCAATGTAACATTCTCTTTTCAGATTTCAGGTAAAGCTAGATTATAGGTTTTCAGTCAAACATGAACTTCAATTTAACTAATTAGGATCAATCTGATGCAGAATCAAACTAATCCCCGCAAGTCTTGCTTTGCCAGATCCAAATTGACTTCAACCAGCTTGACTGTTCCATCTAACCATTCAACTAGTTGCAATTACAGGACCATCGCAATCATGGGAATGTACAAGGGGAAGATTGCTCAAGTCAATGAAGAGAATAATTTACTACATAATTTATTGACAGGTTGGTTAAATATTGCCCTACACATGAGAGAGCAAAACTATGGAGGGAAGACTAGAGTACATGAAATGATTAATCATGATGTCACAAGGCAGCTGTTAGAATGTTGATTGAAACAAATAATTAAAGCTGCAAGCCAATGCATTTAGAAAGGAAAATATAAGCAACAGCACAAATGCAAGCAAAATATCTAATGTTCTGATTCCTTCTTGTGACCACAACATAGCCAAGAAAATAAAACTAAAAATAAAAGTATCAAGGCACTCTACAGCAATTGAACAATCTTTCCATTGAACATCACAAAAGATCTTAAATTTGGAAGAAACGAAACATCACCTCGCTCATAACATGGTTGCTTTATTTACACTAGAGATGCTCAAGAGGTTTGTGTTGGAAGATGAGTAAGTCCAAAGGTTGCCACAGTACTCTGCAAAAGACATCGAGGCAGTGTGGCAGCTATAACAGTTATCTATCCCTGAATGACACAGCTTGATGACCTGATCAATCTGTGTTTCTATTAATAAAGCCTCGCATAGCATTGGAAATACCAGTTTAGCTGCACATACTCTCTTAGCTCTCAATTAGACATCAACTAAATTCTCCATTTCAATGACCTCATCATCTTTGGGACTACTGATGGCCATCGTCTGTTTTTCTTGCTCCAAATCATAAACCTTGTCACTCATTCCTTCCTTTCTATAAGCATCCACCATGATCGAATAAGTTGTAGAATCCCGTTGGCACTGCTTATCTTTCATCCGCTTAAATACTCTCTCCATCTCCATCAAATCATCTGCCTTTGCACAAGCAAGAATAACAGCATTATAAAATGAGGTATTCTCGGGTATCTCCAACTTCCCAGCCAACTGGACAGTACTAATCACCTTATGAAAGAGTCCTGCATTGGCATATCCTTTAATAAGACAGCAGAAAGTCTTGGTGTCTGCCTTCATACCCTCTGCACGCATCTGGTCAAATGTGTATTCCATATGCTTCACATCGCCTGCATCTGAAAATGCTTCAATCACATTGTTATAAGTTGATGTTGTCCAAGGAAATGAAAGCTTGCGCATGTATTCCATCACTGATGACATTTTGTCATACATCCGCTTTTTCCCATAAGCACCGATCAGAATATTAAAAGTGCGTGTTTCAGGCTCAATTCCAAAATTACGAAATTTCTCATACCATCTCTCCATCATTTCGATCTGTCCGTTGTTACCAAACAAGCTGAGAATAGTGTTCATTGTCCATACATCAGGCTTAGATGTGGTGCTCTCGAGCATCCCTGAAAGCACTTGCTCCATCTGGTCCAATTTCCCTGCCTTTCCATAGCCGCTTAAGACTATGTTTTGGGTGACAGTGTTTGGAGTTATTAACCGCTCAGCCATTTGTTCATACAGGGACTCAACCAGTTCGAATCGAGAAGCATCAACACAAGCCTTAATCAGGATACTATATGTATAAACATCAGGCTGACAATGAGGCAGGGTCTTCATTTTATCAAGAATTGAGAATGCCTTATCAATGAGATTGCTTCGACAACAAGCAGCAAGCAAGGCAGTGTACAGTTCTGAAGTGGGTTCTAAACCTTCTTCAAGCATTGTGTCAAAAAGTTGATGGGCACGTTGAGGTTGCCCAGATCTTCCAAGCAGAACAAGGAGCTTCATGTAAGTCCCTTCTTTTGGCTGATAAAAAGGCTGTTCCTTGAGCATCTCAAATACCTGGAGATTTAAACAGGCCACCATCATTCAGCTAAATAATCATAAGAATACTCCAATATAATGAAGGGGCCATAATCATTAAGATATGAAGAAGAAAAGAAAAAAAAACCCATATTAGAAATACAAGGTAATAGACCCAGAGGTTTCAAAAGACAGAATAGCAGCTCTGTGTCTGAGAAGCAATTTAGGTGAGTTCCATGAGGGATATAACAATACTTAACACATCTACAGAAAAAGTTCATTTTTGTTTTTTCCAACTATCAAATAACATCAATGAGTAAAATCTGGATGCAACAATTACTCAAGGATTAGCCGTCCAGTTAAATGTTCAATGTATATGAAAAAAAAAGAAAATCTCTCAGCAAGAGAAAAGCGGACAAAGAGTGTGTGTAGTATACTGTACATACCTCAAGGGCTTCGAGCCATTGCTTTTTCTGGATGCGGTCTGACAAGGCCTCCGTGACGGTGTTGGCCCAGGCTTTGGCGTTGTCCTTGCGATCCAGCTTCTTCTTGATGTTCTTAAGGGGTGCTCCCTTCGACCTTCCATTTCTGGGGACTGAGGCCTCTGAAATTCCTGGGTATTCGCCCACTTTCCAGTGCCTCTTATTTTCCACCGAATTCCTGGTCCTGGAAGAAGAGGTGGGTGATGCCGATGCCGAGGCGCAGCGAAATACAAACCTAGAATTGGTGGGTCGGCCTTTGTGTTGGATGGTGATAAAGGTAGTGAGTTTCTTGCTCTTGTGATTGTCTTGATGAAGAGGAGAGGGAAGGAGTGAGGAAGAAAATGAGAGAGAAAACAACGACGACGACGTCATCCCCGACGGCTGTAGCTAGTTTCTAATTTCACTGTGGACTGTGGAAGAGAGAGAGAGAGAGTAACGTCCTACTCCCACGGAGCGAAGTGGATGAAGTAGGCTTTGGAGCATCAAAACGGCCTTATTTCTTCACTTGTAATGACTACTCTACCCTACCACGACGCCTCTCTTTCTCTCATCTCCTCCAACTTTTTTCTGCATTGAATAGAAGACTCATATGTCACCCCCACAAGAAATTACTCGGATTAACTTCCACCTGATTTTAGCATTCATAACAATTCCCAGTTAAATGTATAAATAAATAATACTGAAATTACAGTAAAAGTCACACACATATGACCTGATTTGAGATAATTTTTGATCAAGCACATTCACCACTTCTAGTGCGCGTAAAATTGTGCTATTGACATGGAAGTGTGTGAATTTGAACTCCTTTATCCCAGGCAGAAGCACCACATTTGGAATTCTGTCAGCCACAGCTTGACTTCCATCATGCAAAACAGGCAACTAACTAGGGCCTAACAAGATATCTTGTTGCACCCAATACATATTCAAGATCCAGACAGCAGAGGAATAAGATAAATAAGGTCTCAAATTTATAGGGTCTCTCATGTTTTGCTGCTCCTGCTTCCTTTACAACACAATTCATTACATGTAAAATTGAAAAAAAATGAAGGTCCACAGCTTGCTTAAACATTTTGACTCTTTTATGTGATGGACTTTTTCATATAATTTAAAATGAATTCCAGTTAATAGATATACATAGTGTTCCCTACTCAAATCTAGATCCATACAGATCACTGGTTCTTACTACATTTTTATCTCATGAATACGATAAAATTTGGAAAAAAAAAAAAAAAAATCAGTCAACAGCATTGGAAACTGCTACCCATTCCTATCTTAGCTTGACCCATACTTCAAACGTTCCCATCTGAAGGGTTGGAACACATAAAGAACTTCCGGTGAGCTTTTGAAGAGCAGAGCCGCACATACGCAGACAGCAGCAATGGCCAACATAGAAAGCATCGCTGGCCTGTAGACAGCCAATGATGTTCTGGTGTTAACGTATGCCATTTTCTGTTCGCATTGTCTGCAATGTCGCTGAATTGGCCTCATTTCGGTATGAAAGCTAGCTACTTTTGCTGACTTGTGCTCATTCGCCAGTTTCTGCTTGATGTTGAGAGCACCAGGGATGTCAAGCACTACATGCCCACTTCCTGATTTGCTATTGATTTTCTTCTGGACCAGATTGATGTAGGAATAGTACCCTCGCAAGCATGCATAATCATTGGGTGTCAAGCCTGTACCGTCACGAGCATCCTTCCATGCTTCAATTCCCACCTGAAACATGTGGCAGTGTATGTCAGCATGGAGAAGGTTTTCTTCTTTGGAAAAGAGGGGAAAAGGAAAAGAGAGAGAGAGAAGCAATGGGTATAAATCACAATTTTCAACATCAATTTTAAGCATATTCCTGAACACTATTTCTTGATAGCTATTTTCACTAAAACAAAATTGTTTCAGTACTAAGACCAGTCGAAGGACAAAATAATTTTTTGCCCAACCAGAAGCCAAGAGAGGTCAAATTTTTGTCAGGTGGGCCTTGCATTGCAAATTCCGAAGGCTCATGTTGTAAGTGAACAATCATAATAAAAAAAGAATGAAAAGAGAAGATACCAATCCAGGATCATCAGTCAAAGCATCCAATACACTCTCCGAGCCATCCCTACTAGCTGCTATATGAAGAGGATTCAAACCCCCAGGGCCAACGGCATCAGGCCTAAATAAGAATTTAGAGCCTCTGTAAACTTGCTGCTGCTGTTCAGAGCCTGGCGTATCCAAAACTCCATCTGGGATGTATCTCAAAAGGATTTCCACCATGGATCTGCAATTTCTGCGCACAGCTCTATGGAGGAGGCCCATCTCCAGCAATGCAAGTTCAACGGAAGGATACTCTCCTGCATCTACAGTACCATTGAACAGAATGCCCAAAAGTTTCTTAACTACAGCACACCAGTCATGCTCAATGGAGAACTCCATCAGCCAACTGAACCGTTTGAAAGGGAATAGATCCATGTTAAGTTCCATGGGACCCAATCTAAACTTCAACTGGCTTCTGTGGAGAAGCCACCCGATTTCATGTATAAAGTCCAGTGCATTATTCCTGGTTTCTATAAGTTCAGATTCTGCCTGAATGTCATCAGCAATCTCAGCCACCTCTATTGCACTCTCCAGCATACAGATCTCAGAACAAACATCCTGCTCTGTGACTATAAATGGAAAGAAGCTGCTGCTAAGACCGTGGTCCTCAATCTGAAAATGGAGAAAATAAAGAGAATCCATAATTCAAATAGAGGAAAAAGCGTGAGATATATAAGAGGTGCATGCATCTCTTGTTTCTTGAATCATGGCATGCTAAAAATAACTAAGAGACAAGGAAACCATTTTTCCTTCACACACACACACACAGCATTTGGGTAGTGGTGAAATGCAACCAAAAAAAAAAAAAAAGAGAGAACTCTACTGGGCAATTTCTGTGTACATGTCATGAGTGAATTAATCATTTTAGTAACTCAGCACACAAAGTAGAAAGTAGATGGCTTTACCATGTACAGACCATTTATTTATTTGGCAAGTCTATAGATCCAAACAGTTGGATTAAGGCTTAGCAAAGTAAATTTACAGTGTGTAGACTGAACTTTACTGTCTACAAATACACAAAACAGAGTCCAATGGCAGAAGAAGACAACAGGATACATTACGAAAACAAGGGGAAGAACCAGGATGGCATTACCTCGATGAATCCTCTACCAGTAACATTTGGTATAGAGCAAGAAAAGCTAAGGCACTGAATCTCATCATGATCAACGAACGTATCACCTCCCTCCATCATGTCAGAACAACTTTCCTGCACCAGATACTTCCCTTCTAGTGCACAAAGTAACCTGAAACAGAAAGTAGAAATAACTTAGTAAATGTGCAGTGACCCAAAAATTGCCAAAAGATTCCTTTGAAACCTCAAATTCAGAATGTTGTCTATCCGAAGTGAGATGCACATCTAAAATTAACGAAGGATACCTCGTAGTTGACCGGGACAGGTTGAAGCCTTTAACTAAGAATTGAGCCCTCTCAGAGACAGAAACTGCAATAGGTTTGATGCTTAAGATCCTGCAAGTTTTATGGCTTTTATGAGGTAATGGTGTGTCTAAAACAACCTGACCTGGTGGCACAAATAAAAACAAACAAATTATCCTCCTATTGGAAGTGGTATTGTTCATTACCATGAGATGATAGAGAAAAAGTAACAGCAGCAAAAACACAAAACAAAACGAAAAGCAAAGAACAAACCATTATATATAAATGCTACATGATGCCGCACCCTGGTATACACCCATCCTGTTCTCCAGAAAGAATCGTTTGATACGTCAAGAAGCTTAGTCAAACTGGAGCTCAAATCACAGCAAAGCTGTAGACAGCAAGAGTAACTTCAAGGTTTAGAAGTTATTTTCCAGGGGTGAGGATTAGCAGTCTATATTCCTGGTAATGACAGATAAGCTTACCTCCTCCCATGTGGATTTCCCTAATCGAAGATAGATAGTTAGTATGATACAGCCAGGTCTTATGTAGCTTTCAATGTCAGTAGGACTGTGGGATAACCAGTCAAGGATCTGAACATACAAGAGATTTAACAAAATAAGATTTTCTGTTGCAGTAAACACTAAACTCAATTCAAATAATTTCACAGAACAGAGATACCTGTTTCCGCAAGACAAGAGGGAAATCATTTGGATCTTTTCCAAATAGTTTGAAAACAATTCGATCTGTGCGACACTGAAAATTAGTCAAAAAAAAAAAATGCAGATCAGAACGGAAATCCTTTAAGGCCAAATAAAAGAGGAGCACGCTCCATCCATCTTGATAATTACTTCATGCAGACGTTAGCCAAAGTATTCTAGGGGTATAAACCATCAACTTAAATTCAAAACGTACAAACTTGAGCATTCAACATCAAATCATAGCTACAAAGTGTTTAAATATAATCAAAATCACTTAAACTAAACAGATATTTCTAACAGAAATAGATATAAAGATATGAATTAACAAAAGATGCCAAGGGGGCACACCCAAGTACATAAGATGTATACCACTCTGCACAACAACTCAACCTATAACCCCTCACCAAATCGGAGCTCCACTATAAATCAACCACAGAAAAAGAAGACTCACAAAACCTCTCTTTGAGCCAAAAAATAATAATAATCACAATAAATTAAATCTATGAATCCATGTCTCTACATAGTCTTCTAACCACCACCATCGAGGCCTTCCACAATCTATTCAAATGACATCATGTTGCTCAACTCTCATAAAAATGAAGGATTGAAGCCGGCATAACCCAATAAATGCCAGATAGCTGAGAATCTAAAGATTTCCCCTCTAATCATAGAAGATGATGAAACAGTGGAGACTTCAAATGCCAACAAAAGAAACAGATTTTATCAAATTAGAAAATGATGGAGACATGCAAATTAATTACTTATGCCAGAGCTTTCAGTAATGTTTCACAAAAGCTATCAAGTCCAACCATAAAAGACAATAGATAACTTGAAGGATTTGTGCATGCGCACTAGCACGAGAGAGAGAGAGAGAGAGAGAGAGAGAGAGAGTTAAAACTATGGTCAGGACAACTGCAAAAGTTTCATATGAAAGCCTTTAATCGACAATGGAGTAACATTTATGGTACTTTGACGGTTATATTCATCAATTCAGCCAGTTCTTACTTCACAGTTAAATTTCAAATTACAATTGGCAATCATTCAATGAACACATGCAACTGCGAAAAAAAAGTACCTGAGCCTCCCCACTGGAACTAGATGGTGACTGGGTGGACTTGGAACCTGAATTCCCACTAGTCTGAGGTGGGCTTGACTTCTGACAATCTTGACGTCTCCACAGAGTGGAATCAAGAGACCCAGTCCCTACATTTACAGGAGCATGATAACTCTCCAGATTTTCTGCAGAGTCTTGAGAATCATCATAAGCATTATTCAAGTCAATGTCAGTCAATTTCATCCTTCCCACTGCAGTCTCCGGGCCACTTGCAATGGCTGGAATGCTGACTCTTGTAGAACACAGAATAGTAGAAGAAGTTTGAAGAGAAACACCCTGAGCATTATCTGTAAAAGTTCTCTTCTCTATCCCTTCAAATGCGGATGCAGTCGTGCATTGTCCATTAGGCCTTGGTGGATCCTGAATGTCACTGCAATCAACCATCTTGGAAGTTGAACCAAAAATAGAGGTACATTTAGGGCCGTTTGAAACCAGATCCGAAGACTTTTCTGGAGTTCCAAGAGATGTCCCAGCATTTTGCAAGTCTTGAGAACCAGGCAGTAACCCAGAGATGTTTCTCCCATTAATTGAGCCAGCAAGGCTAGCAAGGTTTCTCAATAGATGAGACAGCAGATCCTGATCCTTCGTTTGATCTGAGCTATTAGCTGCATTTCATAAAGAGCACAATCTTTGAGAGTTAAAATAAGTGTGGCATCTACATCAGAAAGGCACTACAATAAAAATTTAGATTAAAAAAAATTAAAAAAAACTGATCAGCTAAACAAACAATGATATTATAAGTTCAATGCTGTTCTCAAAGTTCGGATTCACTTTTCCTTTGATTGACTAAAGCATTTTCAACTGTACAACATGTATATGCCCGCAAAAGCGACATCCAAATGGGTGCATAAAGCACCTATACAGTAGTTTTTTATTTTTTTGTTTTTTCTTCAGGTGGGGAGTTGAGAGCTTGTTTGACCAAAGTCAGATATTACTCTGTTAACCTATGAGAAAATATGAGGATTTATGACTATGAAAGATTGTAAGTCCCCGTAGAAGCCTAAAAAAATGGCCCAAATCATCCAAAGAATATTAATTTTGTTGATCACCAATTATTGCCCCCGCCAGCTGCCAAAATCAAAGGCATTTCTGAAATTACAGATTTGTTAACTAAAGACAAAAAAAAACATCTTATATTGCATCTGACCAAAACGGCTAAGGGTTAATTGGTTTCTAATAATTTACGGGGTGGAAATGCAAAGATATTTAGTTCAAGAGGGTAAGCATTATTGAATTATATTTATTTTTTAGAAAATATTGAGTTATAGTTGAGAAGGTCTAAGTGTGATTATTTTCACACATGTTAAAATGTTGTATTACATTGCCTTACTTTTAGAAGTTGGAGGGCTTAAAAGCTTAAATAGAATAAATCAAAGTTGAGAGATGACATTAAAATCTTAGGCAAAGTTGGATGGACAAAATGATTATTTACCCTTTCTATAAAATCTCAAAGTCGGCTAAGGTCAAGATAAACCCTTCCCGGAAGCTAACTATACAAGGGAGTCTCAATTCCTTGAAAAAAACATACAATTACCCTCACCCCAAACCAACCAACTCAAGCAAAAAGGCATGCACCAAGCCTTCCTCCTCCTCCTGTCAATACGAGCTCCCCACCCACTCTAAAGCGCCTTAGAAACTTCCCTTTGGAAGACCCAGGACATTCCAAAACCTATAGAAATGAGAACCCAAGACTCCCTCGCCACAGCGCAATGAAGAAATATGTGTGAAACCAATTCACCATCTTGCTTACAAGGACAACACCAATTGATCTTCACCTATTGCCTCTTAATGAAGTTATAAATGGTAAGAATTTTCTCATGCGCCGCACAACATATAAACAATGAGACCTTTGTGGGGCACCACATGACCCAATCCTGTGCCAAAAGGCATCCGCCCCTTTCCTTCCCTTCAAAGCCACGTAGAAGGACTTCATCCCAAATCTCCAATGCCCGGTCAATCCCCACCTAATCTCATCTCACCCCTCTAGCCAAGTATAACTACTACAACAGCTCTATAAACACCTCTTCTTCCCAATCTTATAGAGACCTTCCAAGATTAAGGGGATTGAGGGATTGTTTGAGGATGGCGGTTGTTCAAACGTGGGAGACAAACTGGTGGGAGGATGGAGGAAATAGGCGGGCTGTAGTCAATCTGGTTTGAGGCTTTGGATTTCTTTGCCTGTGGCTGTGTTAAGCCCAGAGGAAGGTCTGTTGGGAAGCCAATCAACCCCTCCTCCCGAATGTAATCTGCTACAGAAGCCTCTCTGTCAGCAGAGACATTAGAAATGGATGGGAAGGATCTCTCCAAAATAACTTCCCCACACCACAATGACACCATAACTTCACCAATCTCTCCTACCACTTCAAAACTAGAGAACCCACAACACACATAACAAAATAGAGATAACCCAACTGCGCCTGATCCGTCCCACAAAAAATAACAATATCATTTGCATATCGCAAATGGGAGACCACCATAGCGGAGCAGCCCACCATAACAAATGGCATTATGTCCTTCAATTCACCATCACAAATTCAAATTATTTCACAGAGAAGATAGAAACATTATTCTGAACTGCAGAGTAAGCACCCTTGCTTTTGCATCTCCACTCAAGAACATAATTGTTAGCTTTCAAGGGAAGATAAAAATTGATATTTATCATCTCATTAACCACAATCACTAGCAGAGATTGCTAGATATTAATTTTGTAGATTGTTGACAATGTTAACAATAGAAACCAATTTAATAACCACAACTAATAAAATTGACAGGCCATCATTGCAACCAAAAATGCACAGAAACAATGATACAAACAACTGCCAGCAGAAAATCTTATGTGCAATCAAGCCCTGTCATGTTAATTAAAGAAGCAAAGCATATAAATTTTCAGTTAGATGAATACTTACTGTGCATATTGGAGAGTATCCTCAGTAGACTAACCAGTAAATAACTACTACCACGCTCATCATTCAACGAGCCTCCATTAACAATGTTTTCAGGGTGTGTCTTTCTCCTCCGTCTATTATGGCCTGCCAAACGCCTACGACAACTTCTCTTTCCTTCATCAAACTCTTGAAGAACATGAAACCTGCGCATAGGTACAACCAAATTGTTTCGGACTGAAGAAGCAAATTTTCATCAAAATACAAGTACGCCTCCAACAAGGACTACTTGCAAAAAATATTAAATCAAAAGACAGAACTTAAGCACGACTAAATTTTGTGGAGTGTGATCCAGGCTCAGTTTGGTTCATCTATTTAGCAGAAACAACCAAATGGAAGGCCAGGATTGTCTTAATGAAAACACCAAGATACTCCTAATTCTGCTCTTTGCTACAAGAATAGACTATCATTTTAACAATGAAAAGCATCTCCATAGAAAAACTAACCTGCTACATTGCTGACAGAACCGCTGCATAACAGTTCCCACCAATGCTCTACTTGCCTTAGAATGCATATCACAAACCTTGTGCCGTCTGTGATAATCTTTGGCATTAGTTAAATCAGCTTGACAGTCCTCCACTTGGCATACTGTACGGTTGGTGGTAGCCGCAACAACTTTGCTCTTCTTCCCACTCTTCCCCTCCCATTTTTCCATCTCGGCCTCTGTGATAGGGTACACTTGCCCACCAAGGTTCAAATTAAGGGAGCCAGCTTCATCATTCAACTCTGCATCCTCAACAACCACCACTCTCCTCCGTTTCTCCAATTCCCTCTTTCCCTTCTCATTTCCCAAATTGATTTCATCCGAACAAGAGGACGAACCGTTGGACAAACCTGTATTGGTTGGAATTTCAGATCCAGCAGGGAATAACTGCCTACTCCTGCAATCCGATGGTACAGAATTAAGTGGAGTAGCAGTAAACAGATCCCCATCCCATTTCCAATCATTTAAATCCCATTCCATACTCTTCTTCCCAACTGCCTTCAAATCTGGAATCACTGGACCATAGAAATGATGAGCCTTTCCTCCAAATTGAGCCTCCATTAGTCAAAATTCAAATAACCACGTCCAAATACTGAAAAAAAAACACAAAAATCCCCAGATTCCAATTCCACCAAACAAAGACACCCAATACAACAACCACCCTCTAAGAACACAAAGATCAAACTGTGCTATAGCAACCCCTAAATTATCAGTAACCCCAATTTAAGAAAAAGTCAACCACCCGAACGCTAATCAGCTTCGCTACGCCCCCAGAAATCCAGAAACAGCACACCGACACATCCATGGATCCAAACAAGGGCAACCCACATGCCCAAATTACCCTTAAATTAACCAGTGATTAGCTCATCAACACCGCAACAAGTCATAATTCCATCACCAAAAAGCGTCTAGCTTTCCTAACACCGTCATGAACACAAATACTAAAGCAGCAAACTCAATAAATAACTGTGATTCAACAACTAGAAAGGCGAGAAAAGATAATCAACTTGCCGATGCAGACCGCGGCGGGGCTCGATCCGTCTGCTGGAGTGGTGGGTCTGTGAAGATCGCCGGCGATCCACAGAGAGAGAGAAAATTTCGGGGACGGCAAGGAAAGTGAGAAACTGCATAGCTGAGGGAAAATAGGGGCGAAAATGAAAAACGGACCGAGGACTGATATAAAAAAACATAAAATTAAAGAAATGTGGATGTACAATTTTATTAATTTATGACACCATCCTAGGCCTATGGGGGAATCTATGAGGCCCACGTCCGTGTCTCACGCTCTCACAGATAGATATACGTAGATAGATGTGAAAACGTGGAGTAGTGGTGAAAATAGAAAATAACATTTTTAAAATAAAAATCAGTATTGAAAGTGTATATTCTAAATTTCAATATATTCTAAATATTAATATTTTCTAAATTTCTGATGTACTAATCACATATTGAAAGCGTACCAGTTAAATGTTATAAGGAAAATTATATTTTTACAAAAATTTTATTTATAAATCTCTACAACATAATAATGTGGCAACAGTATTTTTTAAATTAAAATTAAATTAGTGAGTATTTTGATTTGTAATAACAGGATCACTAATAGCCACGTAATTTTTTTTTAACAATTTTGTACAAAAAATAAATTTATATGACATTACTCATGTAATAATTAGGGTGGTTACCCGCCCAATGGCCGTTAAGCCAGCCTTAGTCAAATCAACTTTTGTAGTTTTTTAGGCCGAAATAGATAATGAGTAGGCTTGTAAACAAATTTTAAAGCTTGGCCCAAAATACATTTATACATTTAGATTTTATGTTATTTAAAAAAATAGAAGAAAATTATTTATTAAAAAAAACTTGGGTTAAATAGGCAAGTTTAGAGCGGTAAACAAGTCGAGTAGAGCTGAACAAAAAGTTATTCAGCTTGGTTTGATAAGCTTAACAAATTTAAAGATGTGTTCAAACAAGAAGATTACGAGTTGAGTTTAAGTAGGTTGAATTTTTAAGTATATATAAGTTTATCGAGCAGAGTTCAGATCCGAGCTTAAAAAATTAATGAACTCTAAGTGCTTGTTTGGTACAAATTTTTTTTAATTTTTTGGGTTTTACTTTTTTGACTTATAAGCAAAAAAAATTTTTTTTTTTTTTGGCTTTTTTACTTTTATAAGCTAAAGATAGGCAAAAAAGTAAAAAAAAAATTAACTTTTTTGTTTATAAGCTTAAAAAAAAAAAGTTAAGTCGAAAAATCTTACCAAATGGGCCCTAAAATATATTCAAACTTAGTTTGTTTATATAATAAGTCAATCTCAAACGAGCTTTTAACGAGACAAACACGAGCCGAGTTCGAATAGCTTGGTTCGTTTTACATTCTTAAATGAGTTAAGTATCTTATTTTATCCTGGGCGCACTTGAAATTTAATTTTAGATACGATGTAAATTATTTATAGTGTAGGTCAGGGCCAAACCCAGATCGAACGACCAATGTTCACTTCTATTTATAATGTATTGCTATGTGGGTATCATGTACTAATCTGGTAGATTTTAAAATCAAAATAATGTATTTAGAAGGATCAAGCTCACTTTTGCGAGGAAAGAAAATGATTAACACCCCTTAATATACTAGTCACACATTGAAAATGTATTAGACAATTTGTTACAAACTTTATCATTTCGTGTATGCATTACGTACCATGAAGCCTCTAAATTGTTAACTACTTAAACGTGATGTATTTTGTAAAAAAGTGGTAATATATTTTCAATAACTGATTGAAAATGTTGTCCATTTATTTATTTTTTTTCAAAATTGATGTTGATTGATCACCATATGATTTTAATTGATTACCATTCTAACAAAAAGAAATATCATTCTTTTGTGGATATTATAAATATTGGAGGACAATGAGACACCAGGTTGTGCATGATATGGACTAATTAGGTATCTATCGTTGTTTATCGGACTTTGTACGTAGAGACTGCTCAAATACTTTTACTTTCACAATGCCACGTTGCCTTGAATTTGATTTAATGGAGCATATTGGATGTTTTTGTGGTTGCGTTTTGAAAAGCAAAATACTATTCTTTTAGAATTTTTGTATAAAATTTTATATCAGAATGATGTGATAATGGCAGTTTTGTAATAAACAAGCATTTTGGTGGGTTATTTATTTTAAAGTGATAGGCCCACAACTTAGCCACATTATTTTAGTGATAAGTTCTGTATAAATTTTCTAATTGTATAACATTATTCAAAAAAAAAAATGCTATATGGACTAATTAGGTATCTATCGTTGTTTATCGAACTTTGTACATAGAGACTGCTTAGATGAGGGAGGGACTTTTACTTTCAGAATGCCACGTTGCCTTGAATTTGACTTAATGGAGCATATTGGATGCTTTTGTGGTTGCATTTTGAAAAGAAAAACACTTTTTTTTTTAGAATTTTTGTATAAAATTTTATATCAGAATAATATGGTAATAACAGTTTTATAATAAATAAATATTCTGGTGGGTTATTTATTTTAAAGTGATAAGCTCACAACTTAGCCACATCATTTTGATAATAAATTTTGTATAAATTTTCTGATTGTATAATATTACCCGAAAAAAAAAATGATATATGGACTAATTAAGTATCTATCGTTGTTTATCCAACTTTGTACATAGAGACTGCTCAGATGAGGGAGAGACTTTTACTTTCACAATGCCACGTTGCCTTGAATTTGACTTAATGGAGCATATTGGATGCTTTTGTGGTTGCATTTTGAAAAGAAAAATATTATTCTTTCAGAATTTTTGTACAGAATTTTATACCAGAATAATGTAACAATGACAGTTTTGTAATAAACAAGTATTCTAGTGGATTATTTATTTTAAAGTGATAGGCCCACAACTTAGCCATATCATTCTGGTAATAAATTCTGTATAAATTTTCTGATTGTATAGCATTACCTTTTAAAAATGTTTCCAATTACTACTTTGTTACGTTGATGATATGTCCTTCCATCGCCAAGTTGTTTTTTTTTTTTTTGTTTTGGCTAAATTTGGGTTCGATTCATAACACTAGTAACTTTTTTAAGTCCACCCAAGCATATTTTTGCTTGGGTTACTTTAGTACACGTGTTTTGTGAAAAATTTCGGCCAATCAAGTTTTATCCAGTTATATACATAGTTATTAATCTTGCACCACACTGGCCGGAGCACATCGCACCGCTCGGTGCGCATTGCACCGCTCGGTGCGCACCGCACCAGCTATAAAATGGTGCAAAGAAAGGTAAATTTCATACCGGTTAAGGTACCAAGCAATATCAGTAAATACTGCTCCATATCGGCTATATCGAGCAATACCGGTCTACACTGGGTGATATCGGACTAAACTGAATTTTGTGTAATTTTTTTAAAAATAAATTATTTTTATTTTTTTATTATAAATGTCTATTATTTTAATAAATGCTAGACAAGTAATGTCTTTTAAATATTTGTAAATACTACTTGGGTTGATTATATGTTTATATTGTGTAAAAATAATTTAGTATTAAATAATACTTTATATGAAAATGCCAAAATTTTTAAAATATAATATCTTATAAATAAATATATAGTTTTATATGTATAAAATATTAATAGCAATAAACCCAATACGATGTCTGATAATATATCGGTACCGGTACGTACCGTATCAATAGCAAAAACGATATGCCGATCGATACAATATTGACAACTATAGTTATACATAATATGATTGAACTTCCTTGATACCCAAAAATAAAAATAAAAAAATTTGTGACAAATATTGTTGACCATTTTAATGAACAATATTAGATATTTAGGCAAAATGGGGTATATGTTAGATAAAAGTAAATTGTAACATTTGAAAATTGAAGTAGAATAACCCAAACTCTGGATGAACAAATTTAATGGTCCTATTATCCTACGAGTCATACAAATTAAATTTGTACACTTGGTTGATTATATGGCCCCATCAAAATTATGTACCATGAAGGATATATATGACATTTGGCTTGGGATGAAGAATGATAAAAATAGGTACCTATACAAAGTTTGGTAGCCAGTCACTTTCTCCCCCGCAATCAGTATCCTGTTCTATGAATATAGAGATACATACAATATATATACATAGCAAGCTAGTGGATAAGAGCTAGTTTAAGAAATTATCAACTATTTATTGAAATGAACAAGGAAAATAAAAAAAATATACTTAGATTGAGATAATAAAGAATGACATATTAATTAACTTGTGATTTAATGAAGAATAAACTTTGGCAAACCATTTAGTCTCAAATAATAAGAAAAAGGTTCGGTTGAATTAGGTTAAACCATTTACGCTTCATATAGAATTTGAATTTTTGATCCGTAAAAGAAAAGATAAAAAATAGTAAATAAAAATATTTTTTATTTTATTTTATTTTATTTTATTATTTTTTATCAAAAATTTATATTTCAAGCAGAGCAAAGCATAGGCGTCGGTATATACATAAGATAGCTGTATTGCGGAGCATCCCCCAAATGCTTTCAGACAACGTTGGAAAGCTCCATGGTTAAAAGGAAATTAAGCATCTATCTGTCAGTTTTCCCTCTGTTATTATCACCTCATCACATCCAACGTTAGAAACATCACCACTAATAGGTGGCCATTAATGCATTATCCAAATCATTCAACGGATCGATGGGTCATTCATAGTCCCTGGATGGAATTTATGCCCAAATAGGGTCGTTTTACTCTTATGTTCTAATTTTATATGATTTTGAACTTATTTATCAAACACTATTCGTAAGGGCACATTGAGAAAGGGACGAGTGGGGATAGTCGCCCCGCTGAAGTTTTAAATTGTATTATTTTGTAACTTTAATTATTTATATTTATTTGATCATAAGTTGTAAACGCACGGTATTACCCCCATTGAATCTCATTGACTCTTTATTATTTGGCTAAATAAATAAAGTTCTCTAATAAAAATTCCAAACCCCAATTCTCAATTTTAATATTAAAATAATACATATTAAATTGAAACACTTTTATTCATTCAATGATTTTTTCATTTTATGGGTTGTTGTTTTGGATTTAATTGGTGTTAAGTTGTACTTTTAATATAACATGTGACTACAAATTGTATCCAATTATTGAGTTGCAAATTCATTAAAATTTATTTATGTTTGGAGTTAGGGTCACGGTTATAATTTTGTTGAATTATATTTAAATTTAGCGTTTTAATTTGTTAAAAGTTAGGGCCTAGTTGCTATTATATTTAGAGATAAAGTTAGGACAAGTTTAGGGATTGTTCAAATTTCATGAATGATGCTATGTAAATTTTGCCCCCA
This sequence comes from Euryodendron excelsum, assembly GCA_033060915.1. Lineage (NCBI taxonomy): Eukaryota > Viridiplantae > Streptophyta > Magnoliopsida > Ericales > Pentaphylacaceae > Euryodendron > Euryodendron excelsum. The sequence continues at coordinate 32,012,794 of CM065399.1, forward strand.
CTGAGAAAAAATCTTGAACCTGCCCCTGCTCATTTGCTTTAGAAATTGTGTTTTCAAGTCACAATTTTAAACTTAAAGTCGTGTTTTGAAAACTCATACACAACTTCTAAAACGACTTAAGTTTGATAAATAAATTTATAATCACCTTGAAGTGAGAAATAAGTATCAAAAAAATCCCCTATTTTTGTAATAAACTCCTCTGGATGCAATGATTTCGTTTGGGGTAACATGATTGAATTTGAGACACATCCCATTGTTGAATAGAAAATCTAGATGCATTTTTATTAGTGCATGATCACACCAAGGTAAAGGCGAGGAAGTACTGCATATGATTCGAATACTTCCCACTTGAAGCTAGTGACGAATAATTTTTACCAAAGAAAAACAACACATTTTAAGCAAGAGTGAATACAGGCTTTGGCAAAAGTTCCCTCTTATTTGACAATATATATAGCTGCCCCTAAAAACGAACAAAAATTTAAAATAAAAAAAGGGGAAATAACTATGAAAAATTTTAAAATGAACGAAGATTATGGAAAAATCTATACACTAATTTGCATTTGCAATATGTTGGAAAAGGTTACAAGAAACAGGTCATCTGTAATTTTCTCTCTATTTTATATTTTTATGCTTTGAAAAACAAATTTTCAATTAAAATACATGACTAGCTTCCATGATCACAAATTATAATGTTTACAAGGCAATTACACATTGTTACTCCATACAAAACTTTCCATAAGACAATTATCATGCCTACTAGGTGAAATCAGGACTAGTTTGATTGTCCTTTGCTTGCTCCAATACAAACAGATTTTCCAAGTGAATGCAGTCTCAGCTTCTTGTATTCTACTGGAATCGTCAATGCCCTATTGATTGTAACTTGTAAGCCATTATTGTACCTTAGGGCCCTCTCTTGTCTGTTGTATTAAGTACCATTCTCTCTCTCTCTAAACAAACCAACGTTTAGCATTTAAAACAAAGGAAGAAAAAACTTGAAACAAACAAAAAGAGAGAGAGAAAAGCTCTCTCTAACATGTCATTCTACGATTGTTTTTGTTATCTTAACATACCATTACACAGTTACACTAGGCATTTAAACACCTTCCCCACATTTGGCAACCCCTCCAACATATATACATGAAAGAGTACATATATGTCTGCATGAGGTTGGAAATCCATAGTGGGTACAGCAAAGATAATGCAGAAAATCATTAAGAGGGGTGCATATATATATATGGCGTCACGCTCACACACACAGGCACACCAGCTATTTTCCAAAGGAACTATGCATAAGTTGCGGGGTCCCACACTAAACGCTTGGTAGGTCATGTCATGTGAATGGTGTGGACGATGGTGCTTGTTCCACAAGATGGACCTAGTATTTGTCCTCCAATTTAGATTTTCTCTCTCTTTCTTTTTGTTTCTTTTCTTGATCACTTTTTCTTTTGGAGAGAGAGAGAGAACAAATTAATTATCAAATAAAAACAAAGGTCCATGCCCCACATGCATGAACAAGGGTACCCACTACTGCAAATGGGAGAGAGATGCTGTCAAACATCAAAAAAAGACCAGGAAAAGTACCCACAATGGGAAAAAGAAAATGAATCAATGCACAATGGACAATCCAGAAGGGGAAAAAGTTTAGGCTATGTTTGGCTGCAACTTTCTGGGAAAATAGTTTCTGGCATCCCATGCGTTTCTTTTCTTTCATCATCCAATTCCAGAATTCCTGTTTCAGTTGCTGGTTTTAGGGGAAAATAAAAGGTAATTAATGGTGACATGCACCCAACCTGCTATTCAAAATCCAAACTTTATATTGTTTCAACCTTATTTTTCCTTATTTGTTTAACACTTTTTTTTTCGATCCACCGTTTTTCTCTGTCACACATTTCTGTAAAATTCCAAAGAACTTGGGGTTTACAAGTTCTGCTGCTCAAATATTGTAGTTGTATATTATCATAAAATCTTGAATCTGCTAAATCATAACTCAAATATAGATTAGTGTTAGTATTAAAGTGAGACATCCTTCTCCAATAATGATTTAACCTTATTGCCATTACAGAAAAAGGAAGGCACTGCCTTATCCATTTCAAAAGAAAGGGATGAACATGGTGAAATCTATTTATAAAATAATGCTAAAATCAAACGCCAAATTTGACTTGCTTGTGTGGCTTGACTATTTCTAACTACTATAATAAATTAAAAGCGATAGGCCACCTGCCTTCCTCCGTACTTTTGCTTTCCAAAAATACCCTCGTACTATTTCCTTTCCAAAAATACGCTTGCATGGTTGATCTGCATGATGGGTTAGAGAGGACATTAAGACAATGACATTCAAGAGGACATTAAATCCAATGAAGAAAATAGAAAACAATGCTTCAAATTGGAAGAGCAACAGCACAGTAAAATTTGTAGGGATTGGTTCTTTATGTATTGAACTAGAGAAATGGACAAAGTGAGAATAACAAAATCAGCTCATATAAGCGAGTGTGGACATATAAAAGAAAACGTTTGTTTGCTTATTTCTTTTTTTTGGTGGGGGGTAAACGATTACAAGGATAGATAAATTTGAGTTATATGTCATCCTTAGGTAAGGAACTCAAAATTTCTTCTTGTGGTGATGAAAACTTTGAAAAAATATCCCTAGTAGGGCCCACGGGCCATTTGGCCAGTGTTCTTACAGATTGGAGATTCTTGTTCTGTTGTTGAAATAAGAATGAGGAAATATATATATATATATAGATAAAAATATCCTTAGTAGGGCATATTGGCAGTGGTCATACGTTGGAGATCACCGAATTGCCGTCTTTCCTTGGAGAGCGACCCACGAAAGGGTTTTAGATTTTTGTTGGCCACAAGAGAGATTTTAGTTTGCGTAAAAATCATAATCGTTGGTGTTAGGCTTAGAAGTCACGTTTCACCGTTATCAGAAACCCACCCCTCTGGTCCCTGCCTTTTTATCACCTCCTTTTCCCTGTGTGTTAGCCACCTTTTCCTTCAAAAGTCATGTGAATGAAAGAAAGAAGGCATCTCTCTCTCTCTCTCTCTCTCTCTCTCTCTCTACGTGTATATATGCGTGTGGGTGTTGTCTTATCTTTTGAAGTTGTCTAGAATACTCATTGAAAGACAAGCAATCCTCCAATTGAACATCTACTAGTTAGGAAAATCTTGCTAACGTTAATTTTATCTTGCAAACTTCAAAGGATATATAAAGAGTCTCCCAGAAAGATTAGATATATTAAATACGACAAAGTAGTCATGGTGCTCCACCGATAGGCTAATCTTGGACCATTCAGTCCGACTTTATATAAGAAACATTGTCCATAATACGCATGTATGTCCAGCTAAGTGCAGCATCACCTTTCCAGTTTTTCAACCATGCACTCTTGTAAATGTTTTACCTTATCTTACATATATATATATATATAACAAAGTTCAAGCTCATATATATATATAAGAGCGTACAGTTATATTTCCAATATTCGGTACCTTGAACTTACAATGTAACACAGGAGAAGCTAGCTTTGGGAGGCTAGCTTCCATAGATGATATATGTGTGTGTATATATCTATGTACCAAGTGATAAAGATAACAATGAAGGACATGCACTGACATTATTGCAAATAATTCTAGTTTATGATTATTAGTAGTTGCTATTTGGGAGTGCAGTTGGTAAGTTTACGTATAGTTTATATGATATATAAAAATTAACAAATTAATGATAGAGGAAGAACAGGTTGTTACTGGACACGAGCCATATGGATTGAATGTCACAGTCTCTGTTCACCAGTTTGAATATCCAACATCTCTACATTATTAGACGTAGAAAAAGTCAACCTAGTTAGAGGGTATGTTAGGGTATGTTTAGTAGGACTTTTTGGTCTATTTTTTTTTTAGCTCATAAGCTAAATTTTGTTTATTTTTAGTTTATAAAAATAAAAAAAATAAAAAAATTCAAACTTTTTCGTTTATAATCCAAAAAACGTAAAACTAAAAAAACTAAAAAACGCTGTACCAAACGAGTTCTTAGATTAAAGAAAATTTTAAATTCAGCTATTAATGGAAAACAAAATTAATATTTGTATCCCAAATCATTACTTCAACCACGTATATGTTGTATTCATAGGACACGACTTTGCTGCTATTAGTATTTGTGCTGTCATGTGCTGTTGGAGTTTTTTTGTCATCTCATTTAATATTTTGTGAAGATATGAAAGTTTTAGCTGATGGGTATCATTGTAAAGATCATATATGCAAAAATTGAATATCATTTAATAATTTTTGTTGTCTGAGTTTGTACAAAAACATTTAATGGTCAGAACATTTTGAAAAATATTCAAGAATTGGTCTAAGGAATCAAATGATTAAAGTTCTTCACATTAAATTTTTTAGGAGTAATGCATCTAATGAAATTCTATATAATGATTGGCTCTGATTTTTTAAAATAAAATAGAAATAGCCTAAAGTGAAGCAACAGCACGCGACTGCATATTTCTCCAACAGCAGCAAAATTAGACCCTGTACTCATATCATATTGGGTGTGGCCATTTAGGTGAAGAGTAGGTAAGGTCTTTTACCTCTCTAAAGTTAGATGGGTCCTTTTTGGATGTGTGACGGTTTGATTTTATAAAGCCCGTAGTCTCTTGTTGTGTGAATACGAATATTCATTTTCTTCTTAAACCAAAATGCTGAACCTTTTTTTGTCTATTGGTAATTTCTTTTAAGAATAGTTACTAAAACATGGCATTTCATTTTTTCGAAACAAACCTAGAATTAATTGGGGATATGTGGTCAAGGTTCTAAAATGGACTACAACTAGCATCGTGTAATACTTGTCCTTATTAATTAGGCATTTATGCTACTCTATGTTTATATATACACCCTTCAGACTAGAGAGAGAGAGAGAGAGAGAGAGAGAGAGAGAGAGAGGAACTTGCAGATGGATGTTTCTTATAAGTAATGATATTAAGAAGATATCAAATTTCATGACAAAGTTTCTACTTCTTAGTTTCTAGAATTTCAATCTACTTTCGCTAGTCAAACAAGCTAAATGATGGCTGCTAATTACGTCATTGACTTAAGTCTCTAAAAGCAGAAGAGAAGTGATTTTATTCGATATCTAAGATTATTCTTGTTCACCAATATACAAGCAGCATAAATACTACTGGCTGCTACAGATTTAAAAAGAAAATAATTTCACGTAGATGGATCCTTTTTGGCATCTAGCTTATAACTTGCATAATCCTAATTAAACTCCAATGATCCAACCTTCCACCAATTTTAATTACTTGCCACATTGACCTTTAGTGTTATATATATATATTTCATTGTTTGGTGAGAAATGCCATTCTTTTTTTTTTGGGTTGGAGAAGCTAAAGCTAAGATCTAAAATACTTAATTTTTTTTTTTAAAAAAGAAGCAAAATATTCCATTCAGAAATAACTAAAACTCATTAGGGAAAAGATAACTTAAAATAAGATAATATATGTAGTGGTACTGGAGAAAACTAGAGAACCACGTTCCAACTGAACTGATAGAACAAAAATAAAAATAATGAAACACCATATGTCATTGAATGCTTGCCCAGAATATGAAGGCTTTATCTCCAGTTAAACTTACAAAAACTAGTAACCAAATCTGCAAAAGTCTTCTAGTGAAGGTCAAATCAGGATTAGGTAAGACTTCATTGGTTTTATAGGGTAATACTATACGGATATAGACGTATGGAATTAATCCCCCCTTCTTGATCTCTCTGATTTAGTCGGGATTTTAGCCACGGGACGGTGGAGGTCTTCATTTCAGTCTTGAGGAAAGGACGATCATGTAACCTTTTTGAGACTAATATTTGAAATATTCAGTTAAATTTACATGAAAAAAATCCTAAAACCATGCACCACTACAACATTTGCCTATTTATGGTCAAATAAGTATGGGATTAGAGTTGGCTATATATATATGAACCAATTAAGTTTCGGAAAAGCGGCATATAACGAAGCATGCATCAATGGAAAATCTTCCAATTACAAAGTTGGAAAAAGGAGCACAAATTACCATTCATATGCATGCTGAATCAGAATGCCTAGCTTTCTCATTCTGATGATTCCATATATATAGTCCTTCTTGCTGGGTAAACCAGTAGAAGATGGGCTTCTCTTGGGAAACAAGTGCAACAAAAATTAGCCGAATGAGCCGAGTCCTAACCATTTGGAATGACAATTTTCTTTTTCGGCTACCAACCTGTATCTTGGTTTTTGCAGGCAAAGGCCACCAAGCCTAATCCTGCTATGTAAATAGACCAAGTCCCAAGCCAAGTTTCAAAGCCTGCGGGCTCAGCCCAAACATCTCTCTATCAGACCGTAATGAACAAAAAGATGGGCTATAAGTGTATGTTGGTTAGAACATGGAAGCAGAAGTAGGGCAGGGGTAAATATACTCTCTCTTCTGTTAATGTTGGAGTGTTCTAACTAACTTGCGATAGTAATTACGTAAACTAGATGTTGTTGTACGTAAACTAGATGTTGTTGAGAAGAGTCTTAGTGTGTGCTCACAATTTGGAGTAAATAAGGTCTATCCGTGATCAATCTCAATCATGAAGGAAAGCTGAGCTAGAGACAAAGGGCATTGGAGATAGATTAAAAAATAGAAGTCTTACCCCACCATCGTCCTCCTCGCTAGTCTGATAATAACGTTTTTACTTCCATGTGTGAGTAATTTTTTGGGACTGTGTTGACATGCTCGCTCTTTGGATTAGTAGTTATGATTCAAACTGAATATTTCGTAATAGGTAAAAGCTCTTATAGTCACGCCTAAGAGAGTTGCTTCGATAGTTGCCTCTTCTCACTTTTTTTGCTAAGAAAAAAAAAATTAGGGGTAAAGATAATAAACAGAAAGGTGAATAAATAAAAATTAAATAAGGTGCTGTAAGATAACTTAATAAGCATATGTTTTATTTATATGTATGTATATGAATGCATTGAATGCGCTGTCAAGGGGACGACGGGGTCATTTACATGGTAAATTCCTCTTCTAAGTTCCAACATTTGCATGGTTTTGAATATTCTACATTGCTACTTAGTATACGCGTTTTCGCTCATCCGGCGCTCCTAAGCCGTCCTCAGATCCTCCTCCTCCAATCTTACCTGTTTTTGATAAAGCAATAAATTGGTCCTTAGGTCAGTAACGATCAGTTTTTTTAATAATTTAAAAGAAAAAAAAAGTAAGAAGCATCGGTGTAATGCTTGTCAAGAACACTTCGATGTCAAACTTAGATTTTTAAATATATTTTAACAGAGTTTTGGATAGAATTTATGTTTGTGTATCTCGTTAGACAAGATGAGTTTTCTTTTTATATTGGTCAGCACCCTAGTAGCCCTAGAGAGGCATTGCATGCATGAAGAAGGTGGGAGATGACTGTCTCTCCATATGACAGCGCGACATTAGAGATCCTAACTGGTGACAGAATAGTGAGAGAAGTGGTTGTCCAACCCCAAACATAATACTTCCTTAGGCGTGTGTTAAAGTGAATGAGGTGATTGTCTCCTCCTACATGTGAAGTCTGGGAGTTAGGAGCATATTATCATAATTGAATTGTCAATAATGATTTTTATTGACATGACTAGTGGAATGAATGATCGGCATCATCTCACAAAATTTGCTCAAGTATGATCTGCTCAGCTGTGCATCGCCATGGTCTGATTGATTGTGACCTCACTAGTCAGGCTTTAGTCAAGTGGACCTCTCAAGATTGATCTTTCTTTCATGATACTTTTTTTTCTTTTGATTCTATATGCGTCCTTCAATAAATCAACATATTTGGTGTTGAAACCTCAACCATTATAATACACAATATATTATTTTCCGAATCTAGTAGTCCATATCTATTGACTCCTTATCAACCCACTAAGAGTACCTGATTGATCTCTATCAATAGCCTTCAATTCCTCTTAATGCTCCAATCGTGGAGCGTGGTCAGAAAATTTTTTGATCGGTCCGCGCATCAGTTTCTATCGTTGATTGTTCTACTACTAGTTAGCGTAAGTCACACTGATACGTAAAGACACCAACTTTCAAGCACCCGATTGACCTATACATACACAGTTACGTGCACATACACAAGCAAAGGTTAGTTTTCTTGCTCCCCCAAAATTCATGCCATTCTTTTGATTTGTCTTCTGAGTCTCTGACCCTTGAATTTTATCACTAATCTATGCTTAGAAAATCTGGGACTTCGTTAATTTGCTCTGAGAACTTCTTTTCGATCAGCTTCGCTGCTACTTCCTTTTAGTATTGGAACAAAAAAAAAAAAGAAAAGAAAAGAAAAAGGTATTCTAATGACTAATTTATGGGTTGTATGAGTTTAGTCTCTTACAGTGCGTTTGTTTGATGGGTATTTGCTTTGTTGTCCTATCTTGGGTGTGATTTTGATGTTCATTGATATGGTATTTCTTTGGGTTTTGACGTCTTTTCTTAATCAGATGGTAATTTTATTCATTTGATGGGTTTGATCTGAAGTGCTGATACAGAGTCATCTAGCAAATAGATGAGATAAACATTGTAACAGAAAGATGGTTAAGCTGTTAGGCAGTTGAACAATTTGTTAGTTCGTTGGATTCGGGAAAGGGCGGGAGAGAGATGTGTATAAAGAGAGAAGTGTAATAGAGAAGAAGGGGAAGATTGTATTTTTTCGTTCTCAACTCCATTAGCGGAGATTGTAATCTTTTCTTTGTTGAATAACATCTCCAGAGCTACCATTCCGGTGCTCTGTTTCTTAGAATTCTTTTGTTTTTCTTCTTCCAATTGTATTAATTGGTATCAGAGCCCCTTTCCTCACCTGTGGAGGGACATCACCATTAATGGCGAACGGGACTAGGGCACAGGAGATTCGACAATTGGAAGATAGTATCAAAAGTCTCAAGGAAGCTTCAGATAAGCAAGCTGAAGCCCTGAAGGAGATCAAGCAGTTCATGACTGCGATGAATCTGAAATATGAGCAATTGGTGGCGAAAGGGAAGGAAACTACTCCAGAGCATGTTGAAACTTCTCAGGCAGCTTCAAATCCGATAGGATTCAATCAATGGCAACCTCGATATGCAAAGATCGATTTTCCAAAGTTTCATGGTACAGACCCTGCAGGTTGGATCTACAAATGTGATCGCTATTTTGTTTTCCATCAAATAGAAGAGAACCAGAAAGTGATTTTAGCATCCCTGCATTTGGAAGACAAAGCCATTCAGTGGTATCGCTGGTTTGAGAAATCACAAACTAACAGATCTTGGGAAAATTTCACCTGGGCTCTAACTCTCAGATTTGGGCCGACGGCTTACGATGATGCAGTGGGCGAATTGACCAAGTTGAAGCAGATTACCAATGTCAAGGACTATCAAGAGCAATTCGAAGCGCTGGCGAATCGAACTTCAGGCCTACCAGAGGAGTTCTTCATCAGCTGTTTTGTAAGTGGTCTCAAGGAGGAACTTAAAGCTGGAGTGCAAATGTTTCGGCCAGTTAGCATAGTACAGACCATAGGATTGGCTCGTCTTCAAGAGGAAAGCATAGATGCTATCACCAAGAAAACAAGGTATAATTCTAAACCCTTCTTCAGTTCTGGAAATTTCAGTTCACAAAGCAATTTATCAGCAGGGAAATTAGGAAACCCCAGTTCAGGGTATTCTCTACCTCCAATCAAGAAAATGACCCAGAAGGATTTAGACGATAGAAGAGCTAAGGGTTTGTGCTATAATTGTGATGAAAAATACTCGAGAGGACATGTGTGTAAGAAGACGCAACTTTTCCTCTTGGAAGCAGAAGAAGAAGGGGAGGAATTAAGTGTTGAAGGAGAAACAATGTTAGAAACAGAATTGGAAAATCAGAAGGAAGAATCTGAAATCTCAGTGCATGCCTTGACTGGATCCTTGTCCTATAGGACCATGAGGGTTAAAGGGAGGGTTAAGAATAGAGGGATAACAATCCTTATTGATTCTGGAAGTACACACAACTTCTTAGATCCTGGCATAGCTAAGAGGACTGGTTGTAAGATAAATTACACCTGCCCTTTGAAGGTTACAGTAGCTGATGGAACTAATCTGGTAAGCACAGCCATATGCAAGGGATTCTCTTGGGTTATGCAAGGAGTAGAGTTCAGCACTACTATGAGATTACTACCTCTAGGTGGGTGTGATATGGTGCTAGGAATCCAATGGCTAGCCACATTAGGGCCTGTAATATGGGATTTCAAAGAATTAAAGATGGAATTCTCTATAGACAAAAAGAGATATGTACTGAGGGGCAGCTCCAATACTGAGATCCATCTCATCTCTGGACAAAAGATGCAAAAACTGCTAAGAAAACCACACCATGGGGTCTTGGCTCAGCTTTGCAGTTTGCAAGGGGGAAATTCACAAGTTGAACCAGAAAAGATGGAACCTGCAATGGAATTGCTGTTACACGAGTTTTCTGACCTATTTGAAGCCCCTCAAGGCCTACCTCCACAAAGATCCCATGACCATAAGATATTTCTTAAGGATGGCAACAACCCCACTAATGTGAGGCCATACAGATACCCCTATATACAGAAGAATGAGATAGAAAAGCTAGTTAAAGAATTGCTGGAATTAAGGGTCATCAGACCAAGTATAAGCCCTTTTTCCTCTCCTGTCTTATTGGTCAAAAAGAAAGATCATACTTGGAGAATGTGTATAGATTATAGGGAATTGAATAAAATTACAATCAAAGACAAGTTTCCCATTCCCATAATTGATGAACTATTGGATGAATTACATGGTGCCTGTGTTTTCACTAAGCTAGACCTCAGATCAGGGTATCATCAGATCAGGATGCATCCTGCGGATGTGGAGAAGACTGCCTTTAGAACCCATGAGGGACACTATGAGTTCCTGGTTATGCCTTTTGGCCTAACCAATGCACCCTCAACTTTTCAGAGTTTGATGAATGAGATATTCAAACCCTTCTTGCGAAAATTTGTATTAGTATTTTTTGATGACATCTTGGTTTACAGCAAAGGGTGGCCGGATCACATCCAGCAGCTGAGGAAGGTATTCAACACTTTAAGACAACATACTTTGTTTGTAAAGCACAACAAATGCACTTTTGGTCAGCCTCAGGTGGAGTATTTGGGTCATATTATTACTAAGGAAGGGGTTTCTGCAGACCCGAGCAAGATTGATAGCATGGTAAATTGGCCTTTGCCAAAGTCTCTTAAGTCTCTTAGGGGATTCCTAGGCCTCACTGGTTATTACAGGCGATTTGTTAAAGATTATGGAAAAATTTGTGAGCCCTTGACATCATTACTTAAAAAGGAAGCCTTCCACTGGAACTCCACAGCAGAAAAAGCATTCTTGCAACTCCAAGGTATTATGACAACTACCCCTGTTTTGGCATTACCAGACTACTCTAAAACATTTGTTATAGAATGTGATGCTTCAGACAGTGGTTTAGGGGCAGTACTCATGCAGGAGGGTAAGCCAATTGCATTCTACAACCAGTCTTTATCTAGTAAAAACAGAACTCTGTCCACATATGAGAAAGAGTTGTTGGCTTTGGTCAAGGCAGTTGGGAAGTGGAGGCATTACCTCTTGGGAAGACATTTTATAATTAGGACTGATCATTTTAGCCTTAAATATCTGATGGAACAGAGAGTTACCACATTGATGCAACAAAAATGGCTGGTCAAATTGCTGGGCTTTGATTATGAGATTGTGTATAAGTCTGGAAAGGAGAATAAGGTAGCTGATGCCTTGTCAAGAAGGGATGAAGAGCAAGGCCAAGTGATGGCTCTATCTACAGCAATTTATGAAGGAACACAACAATTACAGGAGAGTTGGAACAAGGACAAGAAATTAAAGAAAATTATTCAAGACCTGCAAACAGATCCTAATATGCACCCAAAATACCAATGGCACAACCAGTTGTTATTTTACAAAGACAGATTGGTAGTGGGAAGTTCTTAAGATTTGCAGAACCAACTATTAAGGGAATTTCATTCCTCCCCTACAGGGGGCCATTCTGGCAAGGAAAGGACTTATAAGAGGCTGAAGCAATCATTTTATTGGAGAGGACTTAAGGCAGCAGTTTCTAAGATGGTGGCTGAGTGTGATACTTGTCAGAAAAACAAATCAGAGAATATAGCCACACCAGGCCTTATTCAACCTTTGCCCATACCTACTAGAGTGTGGACAGATATTTCTATGGACTTCATAGAGGGCCTTCCTCCTTCTGAGCATAAGAATGCTATATTTGTAGTTGTGGATAGGCTTTCCAAATATGCTCATTTCATGACTCTTTCCCACCCTTATAGTGCTACCACAGTGGCACAAGTGTTCTTAGATACAGTCTTCAGATTACATGGAATGCCTGCATCTATTGTGAGTGACAGGGACCCCATCTTCACCAGCTTGTTTTGGAAGGAGCTTTTCAGGTTGCAAGGGACTGAATTGTGTATGAGCTCATCTTACCACCCTCAGACTGATGGACAAACTGAGGTTATTAACAGGTGTCTTGAGAATTACCTAAGATGTATGACTGGGGAGAGGCCAAGAGATTGGGCTCGGTGGCTACCTTTGGTTGAATGGTGGTATAACACCACCTACCATTCTTCTATAAATCAGTCCCCTTATCAAGCAGTCTATGGCCAACCACCCCCTTCCTTGCGGCAGTACACTCCTGGAGCTTCTCAAGTAGCTGCTACAGATGCTATTCTTCATGATAGGACTATTCCTTTACAACTTTTGAAAGAGCACCTTCAGCAGTCTCAGCATCGAATGAAACACATGGCAGACAAACACAGAACAGAGAGAGAATTTGCTGAAGGAGATTGGGTTTACTTGCGGCTCCAGCCTTTTAAGCAGAGTTCTTTAGCACTCCGGCGGGATGCCAAGTTGGCTCCCAAATTTTTTGGCCCCTATCAGGTGCTCCAACGCATTGGCAAAGTGGCCTACAAGTTACAGCTTCCGGCACATTCCAAAATTCATCCAGTATTTCATGTTTCCCTTCTCAAACGCAAAGTGGGGGTCCATACTGTGGTGCAATCAAAGCTACCAAATGTTGGCCTTGCCGGTCAGTTGCAGGTCGAGCCACTGAAGATTTTAGCTCGGCGAATGGTTAAAAAGAACAACTTTCCAGTCACCCAGGTTCTGGTTCAATGGACAAATTCAGTTCCTGAGGATGCCACCTGGGAAAGCTACTATGAACTTCAGAAACAGTTTCCTCACTTTGATTTTCAACCGCCTTGAGGTCAAGGCTGTTTTTTGAGGAGGATGGAATGATACAGAGTCATCTAGCAAATAGATGAGATAAACATTGTAACAGAAAGATGGTTAAGCAGTTAGGCAGTTGAACAATTTGTTAGTTCGTTGGATTTAGGAAAGGGCGGGAGAGAGATGTGTATAAAGAGAGAAGTGTAATAGGGAAGAAGGGGAAGATTGTATTTTTTCGTTCTCAACTCCATTAGCGGAGATTGTAATCTTTTCTTTGTTGAATAACATCTCCAGAGCTACCATTCCGGTGCTCTGTTTCTTAGAATTCTTTTGTTTTTCTTCTTCCAATTGTATTAAGTGCTTTCAAGTAGATAGTGGAATAGATTGATCATTACTTGCATTCACAAGATGCTTGTACTGTGAAAGGTTGTTCCTTCAAGAATTGACCTCTATAGCGATTAATTGCTTTGTAAGAGAACATAAGAATCTCCTCACAATCATCAGTTCTTTTTTTTATATTTGGGCAAAATTAATGATGGCATCTGTTTGTCGACTTTGCTTTCAGCATGTCCTATATATTCTTTGAAGTGCTGAACTTTCTTAATTTGATCCTCTTTCTTAAATTTTAAGAGAAAAAAAAAAATTATGCAAATGTTTGCTAGCTGAAAAACCCAAAAAGGTGCAAGGATGAGAAATTTTGAACTTCTAATTCTTCTAGTGTTATGATTCACAAATGAAGCAAAATTTAAGCCTTGTTCAGGATATCGCCCATGCTAAACTTGAGCCTTTTATTCTGTTGAAATCTTGAGAGCAGAAAAAAGTCTAAACTTTGAGGAAAGCAATAAAGAAGCCTGCATCTACAACTATAATAATGAACAATACTATCAATCTGAGAAAAATTGTGAATACAATTAAACTATTCTCAGTTTTCATAGAAGTTGTTAGCTAGAGGTCCAGAAGGATTTTGATCATTATCATGCTTGACTTTGGGCCAAACTTATTTTCTTTAGTTTTCTCATTTATAATTGCTCACTGTAATCACTAGCAAAAATAATGTAGATAGTAGCCATGTTACTTTTATTTTTCTACCGTCATCTGTAGAATAATGTTGCCACTACATTACTGTTAGTTGCTGTTTCAGCCTTATCTACATTTTCAGGACAAGAAGCAGAAATATGACCAGGGACCCATTACGTGGGTTACAAGACTACACATTTAAGCAATATATGCTGTTTCCACTCAGTCTCTGCCATAACCACCTCTCTCTCTATATTAGTGTCGTATATCTTTTTAAGTAAAAAGGAACGTCTGTATGAGTTTGCAGGCTGAAGGCATTTTTTGGTACATCCAGCTTGTTCATTTGAGGAATATGAATCATGAGCTGCTTCAGCTGTTGCAAAGAAGATGATATGCAAAAGGCTGCTGATAATGGAGCATTCATGACAAATAACGCAGCAGGTAAATGTCTATGCTCAGGTTGTAGTTTTTAGATAACTGACAAGGTTTGCTCTTTCATTACATGAAATGGAAAGGTCTTTGTTGGACTAATATGAAGAAAGGCCAATATGATTATCAGTTGGAATCTAAAAAATTTAAAGGTTCTATTCCTTGCTTTGAGTATGTAATCAGAGAGATTACCACGCTTGCCATTTCATTTTTGTGTATCCCAACTCTAGGTAGAATCCTAAACCTCTTCAGGATGACATACTCTCATATTGACTGATTTGTACAACTGTCAGTACATGTTTCCCTTGTGTGCTTAGTTTCCTTATTCACTTTAAATTCTGTTGTCTGGATCTGATCTGTGTTATTCAATTTCGAGCATAACATGTTAGCATCTTGCTTTGCTGCTTCATTCTCCTTTCTTATTTTGCTTTTTAAGGCTTCTAGTTTGATCAATATGAAACTGAGTTTAAATCCATCATTTAGACAGCAATGGAGGTTATCATGCTACTGAAGCTGCACCAAAGGGGACAAAAACTGTAGATATCCAGCCTATTGCTGTCCCCACTATTCCAGTTGATGAATTGAAGGAAATAACAGGTAACTTTGGTACAAAGGCATTAATTGGTGAGGGCTCATATGGAAGAGTTTACCATGGCCTTCTCAAAAGTGGGGAGGCTGTAGCCATTGAAAAGTTAGACTCCAGTAAGCAACCAGACCAAGAATTTTTAGCACAGGTTGGGCCTACCACATTGCGTTAAGTTTCACAAAGCTACATCATGTCATATTTTTGATCAGTTGCTTCATGACTTTACAGGTTTCAATGTTATCAAACCTAAAACATGAAAATGTTATTGAGCTTCTTGGTTATTGCATTGATGGTGGTCTCCAAGTCCTTGTTTATGAATATGCTTTGAAAGGATCCCTTCATGATGTTATTCATGGTAAGTATTGTCAAGTTTTTCGTTTTCTAAGTGAAATTTTATTCCTAGCTACCATCACCCCCTCATGAAGACCGGTTAAAATCCTCCGCAACTTGTGGACTCTGAAATGACTATAAAATATATTTCTGGTGCTGCCAAGTATGATGGTCTGTACTTCAGTAATGACTAATCAGTGTACTTTAGGCCTTTTCTGGTTAGTTCTTGCAAGCTTAACAATAGGTAATGACTGCAGCCTCTTGCTGCAAAACTAAATTGAGAGATGATATATTGCTCCTTTCTTATAGAGAGAATCAGAGATGCTTAAAAAATCCAGAGAGCAAATGCTTTCATTGTCGCTTCCCCTTTAGCAAGCTAAGCACTTTGAAGCCAACACTGCCTCTGTATAAGTGGATTGCTATTTAACCTCTTAACTGAATAAATTTTTCTAAATTGAGCAGCAATAAAACATTGACTTCAGTTAAAAAAAAGTATTGCTTTATCTATGTTTAACCCCATCTAGAAAGGTTCTTCACATATAAGCAGTGGAAACTCACAAAAGTGCAATTGAAATGCAGAGACTGGCATTTTTTTTCTTCTTCTAACTCTTCATTTAATCATCACAGTGGGGTGCTTGTTGTAAATGGTATGTATTTCTCAGCTCCTAGGTGATGTGCGTAATATTCTTCAATTTGTGGATGTAGGGCGGAAAGTTTTCAAAGGTGCACAGCCGGGTCCAGTTCTTTCATGGGCGCAAAGGGTTAAAATTGCTGTTGGGGCTGCAAAAGGACTAGAAAATTTACATGAAAAGGCACGGACTCATAGTATCCATCATAACGTTGGGCTGCAAAAGGACTAGAAAATTTACATGAAAAGGCACGGACTCATAGTATCCATCATAATGTTAAGTCCAGCAATGTCTTACTTTTTGATGATGACGTTGCTAAAATTGCAGACTTTGATCTGTCTGATCAAGCTGCTGATATGGCAGCACGTCTGCATTCCACTCGCGTTCTTGGAACCTTTGGTTATCATGCTCCAGAATAAGCTACTGTTTTGATTTTGAAACGGCTGCTTTGAATTGTTGGACGTATCCCAAATCCTCATAGTATCTGATGGGCAAGCATGGCGGAGGCATTCTTTAATAGTTGAAACTAGAAATCCCTCATCCGAAAATGTAGCGGGCATTCAGTTATTGGTATGGTACTGTAACGGAAGAATATAATGTCGCTTTCTTTTTGGTTACCTATTATATGTTGCTTTATCCCGGAGAAACAATTCGAAGAAAGGAAAAGTATGGGATGGTTCTGGAGGCGTAAAAGAACCAAATAGTAGATGAATCCACAGATGCCCCTGCCTAAATACCAATTACAGGGGTTTTTGCAATCTTTCTGCTGACCAAAATTCTTCAGTGAATTACATTCTGCTTGAACCTCAAAACCCCTGTTTTGTTTATTCTCTGTTTCATGTTGTGAAGCTGGCATCTTAAACCCATTCACACTGGTCCAATTTTTCTGATTTTGGATGGCAGAAATGAATGACTGGACAACTGAGTTCAAATAGAGATGTTTACAGCTTTGGCGGGGCGTAAACCAGTTGATCATACATTGCCGCTTGGACAGCAGTTGCTTGTGACATGGGTACTCACTTTAACTTTTTTTTTTCCTCTTAATTAGTTTATTAGCTTTTTCAATCCAATCTCACTCTTTTATGTGCGGATCCAAATAGGCAACACCAAAAATCAGCAACGATAAGTTGAAGCAGTGTGTTGACTCTAGACTGGGAGAAGACTACCCTCCCAAGGCAATTTATAAGTACTACATTGTTGCTATTATCTATGTAGGTTCTCAACGACATTCTCATTGTGAATGATTCCAACATTTTATTCTTCTTTCCTTGTCACAGTTGCAACATTGTGCCCCTCCTAAGAATTTTAATCCAACTTTGGATTTGATTTTCAATCTAATGAATCTCCAAAATACTTCACGTAATTTAATTCCTTTATATTGTCATGTGATGAAACAGATGGCTGCTGTTGCGGCCTTGTGTGTGCAATACGAAGCCGATCTCCGGCCGAACATGAGCATTGTTGTTAACGCTCTCCAGCCTCTGTTGAATGCTCGACCAGGACCTACGAGTGAAACATCAAGCATGTGAATTTTCTTCAGTCAGCCTCTCTTGCCCAATATGTTGCTGCGATTCTTTTGTTAGTAGGTCATTGGAGATTGTGTTCCTTCATTTGGCTTGTATTAAAGGTTTTGAATTATTTGCCAGAGCCTTGTATTCCTTCATGGGGTTTTTGTCTTGATAGATTAAAATGAGGAAAGAAAGTGATTAGATATAAACATGTATATAATTTTCAGCTGGTTGTGAAAATTACTCTCAGTTGATAACACTACAGAAATGCATGGTTACATTCTTTTCCATGGATTGTTAATTGGGGTTTGCCTTTCATCCTTCTTATTAGTGCAATCTCACAATATGGAGCACATGCAGCTAAAAGTAAACAGGCACCAGGGTCAACCTATTTCCTGAGAAGGGTCCAGGTAGATCACAATGCAACAGAGGGGCTTTTGATGTATTAGCACCTAATTGCAATTTGTGAATCCTAGATTAGCCTGGTTACATTGCCCTTAGGTTCTCAATACATATATTTCATTATTTGGAGAGAAATACCTTTCTTTTTCTGGGTTGGAGAAGCTAGAGCTAAGATCTAAAACACTTGATTTTTTAAAAAAAAGAAGCAGAATATTCCATTTACTATATATATATATATATATATATCAGGAAGCATGCATGCATCAATGGAAAATCTTCAAATTACAAAGTTGGAATTAAGGAGCAGAAATTATCATTCATGCGCATGCCAAATTACAATATATCTTTCTGATGATTCGATATATATAGTCCTTCCTTACTGTCTAAACCGGTACAAGATGGGTTTCTCTTGGAAAAGAAGTGCAAAAGAAATTAGCTGAATGAGCTATATTTTGGTTTTGGTCGGTCTCTAAACATTGAATATCTCCTTGCTGCACTTTAATACAGGCAATAGCTTGACTTTATGTGGTCATGATTTATAGTTTAATATAGAGTTGCACATCAACTTAATTCTGGCTGAAAAATCGGTTTCTGCGCAATGATTAATCACTTTTACAAATAACGAAAGGTGCAAAAGCTAGCCAGCAGGCCAGTCCAGCGAAGCAACACCAACCAACAACACAGAAGAAAATGAGTATAAACAAAAGGCCCTCATTATTGTGAGTCTGTGACATTGCCATATATTCTTTTTACAGGGTAACTTCTATTCTCTCTATTCATATCCACAATACTATATATCTATACTAATTGTAAATCATCCTAAAAAAATGTTTAATTAAAATTTTCATATCAAAATAAGGTGGAAAATTCAATTTATTTAAATATTAACATTTCAATTTTTGTAAATTGAAAAAAAAAAGGTGGTTAGTAGGGGTAAAGATAATTAACAGAAAGGTGAATAAATAAAAATTAAATGAATAATGAATGAGGTGCTGTAAAATGACTTATTAATTATATATTTTATATCTATATATTTATGTATGTATACGTATATGTATGCAGTGGATGGAAGTCAAGGGGACGAATCGAAGACGGAAATTCCGCTTCCAACATTTGCATGGTTTTGTATATTCTACATTCCTACTTAGTATACGCGTTTTCGCTCATCCGGAGCTCCTTAGTCGTCTTCAGATCCTCCTCCTCCTTTGATCTTACCCATCTCTATGGGTGATTGTTCCACTACTAGTTAGCGTAAGCCACACTGATACGTAAAGACGCCAACTTGCAACCGTCCGACTGACCTACACATACACACAGTTAGATACACATAAACAAGTAAACGTAAGTTCTCTTGCTCCCCCAAAAAATTCAGGTCATTTTTTGATTTCTCAGAAGACCCTTGAATTTTATCACTGATCTGTGCTTAGAGAATCTGGGTCTTCGTTAATTTGCTCTAAGAAGTCCTTTTCGATTTCAGTCTTGAAAAAAAAAAAAACTGGTTCTGAAGTAATAACTAATTTATGGGTTCGATGAGTTTAGTCTCTTACGGTCGTTAACTTGTAAATTGCGGCGTTGATGCGTGTGTTCGATAGTTATTTGTTTTGTGGTTTTGTTTTGGGTGTGATTTTGATGTTGATTAATTTGGTATTTTGTTGGGTTTTGGTGGTTTCGCTTAATCGGATGGTGATTCTATTCATTTATGGGGTTTGATCTGAAGTGTGGAAAGTGGATTCGAGTAGTTTTTGGAATAGATTGATCATTGCTTGTATTCACATGATGATTGTACTGTGAAAGGTTGTTCCTTCAAGAATTGACCTCTATAGCGATTAATCGCTTTGTCGGAATCTCCCCACAAGTATCAGTTCCTTTTTTGATATCTGGGCAAAATCGATAATGGTATCTTTTGTAGACTTCGCTTTCAGCATGTCCTTTATATTCTTTGAAGAGCTAAACTTTCTTAATCTGATCTTCGTTCTTAATTTTTACAAAAAGGAAAATATTATGCAAATGTTTGGCAGCTGAGAAACCAGAAAAAGTGCGAGGATGAGAAATTTTGAACTTTAAATTCTTCTAATGTTTTGATTCACAAATGAAGCAAAATTTAAGCCTTGTTCAGGATACCGCCTATGCTAAATTTGAGCCTTTTGTTCTGTTGAAATCTTAAGAGCAGAGAAAAAGGCTGAACTTTGAGGAAAGCAATAGAGAAGCCTGCGGCTCCAACTATAATAATGGACAAAACTATCAATCTGAGAAAAATTGTGAATACGACTAAATTCTTCTCAGTTTTCATCATAAGTTATTAAGTAGAGGTTCAGAAGGATTTTGATCATTATCATGCTTGACTTTGAGCCAAAATTATTTTCTTTGGTTTTCTTATCTTTTGAATTTCCCAGTGTAATCACTCACAAGAATAATGGAGATAGTAGCCATGTTACTTATATCTTTTCACCCTCATCTGTAAAACAATGGTGCTGGTACATTACTGTAATTTGCTTTTCCAGCCTTATCTACAATTTCAGGACAAGCAGCAGAAATATGATCGGGGACACAGATTATGTGGTCTACACGACTACACAATACACATTTAAGCAATATATCTTGTTTCCACTCAGTCTCTGCCATAACCACCGCTCTCTCTCTATTAATGTCATATATCTTTTAAGTAAAAAGGAACATCTTTATGAGTTTGCAGGTTGAAGGCATTTTTGATACATCCAGCCTGTTCATTTGAGCAAAACGAATCATGAACTGCTTCAGCTGTTGCACAGAAGATGATATGCAAAAGGCTGCTGATAATGGACCATTCATGACAAATAACTCAGCAGGTAAATTTCTATGCTCAGGTTGTAGTTTTTAGATAACTTACAATGTTTGCTCTTTCTTTATGTGAAATGGTGAAGAAGGTCTTTGTTGAACTTCTATGGAGAAAGGCAGACAAAGTTATCAGTTGGAATCTAAAAATTTTAAAATTTCTATCCCTTGCTTTGAGCATGTAATCAGACAGATTAAAACGCTCTCCATTTCATTTTTGTGTATCCCAACATTAGGTAGAATACTAAACTTCTTCAGAGTGACATACTCTCATATTGACTCATTTGTACAACTATCACTGTTTGTTTCCCTCTTGTGTGTTTAGTTTCATTATTCACTTGAAATTCAGTTGTCTGGATCTGTGTTATTCAATTACAAGCATAACATGTTAGCATCCTCCTTTCTTTTTTACTTTTTAAGGCTTCTGATTTCATCAATATGAAATTGAGTTTAAATCCGTCATTAGGCAACAATGGAGGTTATCGTGCTACTGAAGATGCACCGAAGGGGACAAAAATTGTAGATATGCAGCCTATTGCTGTCCCAGCTATTCCAGTTGATGAATTGAAGGAAATAACAGATAACTTTGGTACAAAGGCATTAATTGGTGAGGGCTCATATGGAAGAGTTTACCATGGTCTTCTCAATAGTGGGGAGGCTGTAGCCATTAAAAAGTTAGACTCCAATAAGCAACCAGATCAAGAATTTTTAGTACAGGTCGGGCCTACCACATTGCATTAAGTTTCACAAAGCTACATCATATCAGATTTTTTATCAGTTTCTTCATGACTTAACAGGTTTCGATGGTATCAAGACTAAAACATGAAAATGTTATTGAGCTTCTTGGTTATTGCATTGATGGCGGTCTCCGTGTCCTTGTTTATGAGTATGCTTCGAATGGATCCCTTCATGATATTATTCATGGTAAGTATTGTCAAGTTTTTCATTTTCTAAGTGAAATTTTATTCCTAGAAGCCATCATCCGCTCATAGATAATGTTTAAAATCCTCCACAACTTGTGGATTCTGAAATGACTATTAAATATATTTCTGGTGCTGCTAAGTTTGAAGGTTTGTACTTCAGTGATCACTAATCAGTGGACTTTAGGCCTTTTCTGGTTAGTTCTTGCAAGCTTAAGAATAGGTAATAACTGCAGCTTCTTGCTGCAAAACTAAATTGAAGATAATGTATTGCTCCTTTCTTACGGAAATAGAATCAAAGACGCTTAAAAAATCCAGAGAGCAAATGCTTTTGAAGTTGCTTCCCTATTAGCAAGCTTGCAACCCCTGTGAAGCCAACACTGCCTGTGTATAAGTGGATTGTTATTCACCCTCTTAACTGAATAAAATTTTGCTTATTTGAGCTGTAATAAAACATTGACTTCAGTAAAAAAATATTGCGTTATATATGTTTAACCCCATCTAGAAAGGTTCTTCACACATAAGCAGTGGGAAGTCACAAAAACGCAATTGAAATGCAGAGACTGGCAATTTCTAGCTCATTTGCACAGTGGGGTGCTTGTCGTAAATGGTAGGTACTTCTCACCTCCTAGGTGATGTGCGTAATATTCTTCAATTTGTGGATGTAGGGCGGAAAGGTGTCAAAGGTGCACAGCCGGGTCCAGTTCTTTCATGGGCACAAAGGGTTAAAATTGCTGTTGGGGCTGCAAAAGGACTAGAATATTTACATGAAAAGGCACAGCCTCATATTATCCATCGTGACATCAAGTCCAGCAATGTCTTACTTTTTGATGATGATGTTGCGAAAATTGCGGACTTTGATCTGTCCAATCAAGCCCCTGATATGGCAGCACGTCTGCATTCCACTCGCGTTCTAGGAACCTTTGGTTATCATGCTCCAGAGTAAGCTACTGTTTTGAATTTGAATAGCTGCTTTGAATTGTTGAACATTTCCCAAAATCTCATAGTATCTGATAGGGAAGCATGGCAGAGGTATCCTATAATAGTTCAGACCTAGAAATCCCTCTTTCGAAAATGTAGCAGGCATTCAGTTATTGGTATGGTATTGTGACAGGAATATAATGCTGCTTGTTTTTTGGTTACCTATTAAATGTTGCTTTATCCCGGAGAAACAAATGGAAGAAAGGAAAAGCATGGGGATGGTTCTGGAGTTGTAATGAACCAAATAGTAGATGAATCCACAGATGCCCCTGCCTAAACACCAATTACATGGGTTTTACAATCTTTCTGTTGACCAAAATTCTTTAGTGAATTACAGTCTGCTTGAACCTCAAAACCCCTGTTTTGTTTATTCTCTGTCTCATGTTGTGAAGCTGGCAACAATTCACACCGGTCCAATTTTTCTGATTTTGGATGGCAGATATGCAATGACTGGACAACTGAGTTCAAAGAGCGATGTTTACAGCTTTGGTGTTGTCCTCCTAGAACTCTTGACCGGGCGTAAACCTGTTGATCATACATTGCCGCGTGGACAGCAGTCTCTTGTGACATGGGTACTCACTTTAACTCATTTTTTTTCCTGTTAGTTTATTAGTTTTTTCAATCTGATCACAATCTTTTACTTGTGGATCCAAATAGGCAACACCAAAACTCAGCGAAGATAAGGTGAAGCAGTGTGTTGACAATAGACTGGGAGGAGACTACCCTCCCAAGGCAGTTGCCAAGGTAATTTATATGGGTTCTATATGGTTGCTATTTTTTATGTAGGTCCTCAGCCACGTTCTCGTTGTGAATGACTCTTACTTGTCACTGTTGCAACATTGTGCCCCTCCTAAGAATTTTAATCCGACTTTGGATTAGATTTTCAATCTTATGAAATACTTCACATGATTTAGTTCCTCTATATTGTCATGCCCTGAAACAGATGGCTGCTGTTGCTGCCTTGTGTGTGCAATACGAAGCCGATTTCCGGCCGAACATGAGCATTGTTGTTAAAGCTCTCCAACCTCTGTTGAATGCTCGATCAGGACCTACAAGTGAAACATCAAACTTGTGAATTTTCTTCGGTCAGCCGCTCTTGCCAAATATGTTGCTGCGATTCTTTTGTTAGTGGGTTATTGTGGATTATGTTCCTTCATTTGGCACCCTTCAGTCATCAAGAAACTGAATGGGAAGGGGATTTTTCTCTGTAATCCATAGAGCTTTCTGCAGATGCATTGACTTGGTATGGCACTTATTTTTCATTCGGCTTGTATTAAAAGTTTCTATAGTATTATAATGAGGGAAGGAAGTGATTATATAGATGTATAGAATTTTCAGTTGGTTCTGAAAATTATTCTCAGTTGATAACGCTATAGAAATGCATGGCTATAATTCTTTTCCATGGATTGTCACTCGGGGTTTGCCTTTCATCCTTCTTATTAGTGCAATCCCACAGTATGGAGCACATGCAGCTAAAAGTAAAAAGGCACCAGGGTCAGCCTCTTTCCTGAGATGGGTCCAGGTAGATCACAATGCAGCAGACAGAGGGGGCTTTAATATTAGCATCTAATTGCAATTTGTGAATCCCGGATTAGCCAGGTTATATTATCCTCATTAACAGGTGATTCTTCCAAAAAAAACCCACGTCTGATTAAAAACCATTGAATAACAAGGTTTTGATTTGTTCCAGTCTGACTGAAGTATTGGCCGAATTGCCTTCAGCTACTCAATATGCCCAACACTAATGCATCTAAGCCAAGATTATGGCACATAACAAACTGGGCTTTGAATTTACAAATCCAAAGTAAAACAAGCATGGCTCAGAGGCAGGCAGGCTGGCTGGAAATCCTTCATTGGATCTACCAATACTTTTTTAAGTGTAGGCAGGAGATATTCAGTGTCTGGTTCCTTTGAACATAGTTATTCGCAGGAGATAAATATACAGAAAATGGGGAAGACATCAATTTTCATTGTCTTCAAAGGAACTTTCTGCAAATGCAATCACAAAATCCAGTCGTTTGCCTCCTCCTTCACAGCAATGGCAATTGATTAACAATCCTCATGTGAACTACAATGGTCTACGGAAAGGGGGAAATAAAAAAGAAAACCACAGAGACCTGTACAGACTGCCAGTTGTAGGTTATTCCTCAGTAATGCCAACTTCATACACAAAACAATCTTCTCTCCAACATCAACAAGTAAGAAATAAGAAACCGAAAGATAAAATGCCATCCCTTAATACCTCACCTCCACTGCTCCGCCTGCCTTGATCTTCACTGTGGCAAACTCATGAGATACAGAGAATGTGGGAATCACCCCTTAGCATATGCGGCACAAATTCTATAAATGCTTTGCCCACTTGATTAAGCCCGGTGGTTTCTTCGGTTCTGTGACCTCAAGACTGGAATGTCACTCTTATCTGTGTCAGAGTTCTCCCTTTGAGATTCACCTTCTGCGGTTCCAGCATGGTTCCTTCGGCGTCTTCGATCCTGAAAGTCCAATAGTGTTGAAGTTTATTCTCTAACTTGTCCCAAATTAAACTCTCCAGTTCAAACAAATAAAAGAAAGGAAGCAGCACCTTAAATTTTTAAGTTAAATGCATTCTAAATAACAATAACACACTACAGATTGTACTATTTTGTTCTTGTAATCTCAGAATCAAACCTCTCGTGGTATGGGATATTCCTCTGATTCAAGCATGCGGACGACTTGACCCATCTTTGGTCTCTTGTCAGCATCTGGGTCAACACATCTCAAAGCAGTCAAAAGGGCTCTTTTAAGGGCACTTGTAGAGGGCCTGGTCTCAATGGTTGGGTCAACCACTTCTTCCGAGCGCCTGCTGCCAACCATCATTTTAAGCCAGTCGACGAGGTTTACCTTCATGAATCACCAAATTCAAAAATAAGGAAAAATGTGATTACCTCATGCCATTTCAAAGAGGGTACGTTCACAGAGGTCAAAAGCAAACAGTAAGAAGAAAATATTTTTTGAATTAGTAAAAAAAGGTTACATGGTGAAACAAACAAGCTGCCAAGTAATAATAAGTTCATAACTTATTTGGAGCACATGACATAATGGTACATACAACATGCAATACAAGTTATGTTCAAAGACAGTAATTTCAAGGTGAGGGAGGGACAATTTCAATGCCAACTAGTTTCAAATAAATATAAATTGAAGTTCAAACCCAAAAGTAAGCTCATAGCCATATATTGCTTAATCCATAATGGGAACATAAAACCACCATACTTGAGTTGATCAATCAAGCTCAACCTAAAACATTGGTCTTAGCCCATTACTTTTTCGATATTTGAAAAAGTGAATGCAAAGTTCTCCATATTCAAATGCTTTTGAGTTAGCGTAATGTTGTGACCACATTTTAAGGCTTTGTTTCCTTACCCCCCTTAATAAGTGTATAAGAATAGGAACATATTGCAATAAAAGTGAAATCTAGATGATCAGTACCCCTGGAGAAAAGAAATTGAAAAAAAAAACTATGGAACTAGGTTGCATTGGTATCTGTTAAGGCCGTGTTTGGTAAACTGAAATCAAACAAGCTAAAACAGAATGCACATGGGAATGTGAATGAACATGGAATGCATGGAATACTTATTAGCATAACCTAATTTGCTAGCTACGAAGGAATAGCGTGGATATGTAATAACCATTCCCATTCTAATGTTTAGTTTGGCTGGTTAATTATGTTAAAAAGACAGCGGAATATGAGCATAAACTATGCATGTACTAAGAAGCACAGACGCGATGCGGACACATGAGGCAATTTTAAAAAATGTTAAGAAATACAGCTGGGACATGCCAAATACATATATTTTTATATTTTCATATTATAAATGTCATCATTTATTCAAAAATTACACAAAAATGAGCATACTGTTTCCATCAGAAAGTTGTTTCTAGTAAATCAAAGGCAAAACGAGATACAAATCGAGAAAAATGTGGGTGTGACAGTGGGACCTATGAGTGGTCATGATTGGCGGTGAGAGAAAGCTGTGGCAGTGCGGTGGTATTCAAAGACGAAAAAAACTACAGAAATAGTGATGGGGTGCTTGTGGTGGTTGCTGTTAAAAGAAGCCTGTGGTCAGGGGAGATCCAGGATTTTTGTCCAGTGGGGGCAAAATTTACACAGCATCATACACGAATTTTTTTTTAATTGACTATATTTCCTTAAATAAATAAAGAGATAGTCATATTAAAGACGCTGAAAAAGGGGCACTGCCTAGGTACAAAAGTTGTACACAAACTATCAAAAATTAAATCCAGATATGGCTGGCTAAAGTTCAAAATTTCGAGAAGGAATTTTGGGATTTAGGTAACCAGGAGTCTATGAATGCAGAGTTAATTGGGATTGTGATGTTTATTGGCCAAATAATGAAAGGTTAATTAGATAGATATATTTTTTGTCATAGGTTAGTAATATTCAGTGGGGACAAATATAGTTATTAGTAAATTCAAAGGGAAGTAAATATAAGTGTTTGTAAATTCAATGAGGGCAAAACATATATTTATAACTTAAAATAAAATAAATACAGATAAAAAAATTTAAAAGTAGTGAAAGTAGCCAATTTAGTGGGGGCGCCCTCGTTGGGTCCACCCCTGGCTGTGGTGCTTGGCTGTGGTTGGTGGCGGGAGGAGGTTGTGGTGGTCGACGCCGATGGTGAGATAGCTTTTGATCGACAAAGAGGACAAAGGAGAGGAAGATGATGTTTCTTGTCTAATCGACAAGTAGATAGGTCACCGGAGTGATGAGGGACAGCTAGATATAGGTAGAAGTGATGCCAGCCGGTGAGATAATAGACCAAAAAGGTTGAAAAAAAGAACTTATATACATACAGGTATGTAAGGACGTGTATATCTATGTGTGTGTGTGTGTGTGTGTGTGTGAGAGAGAGAGAGAGAGAGAGAGAGATCTGCAGCGTTGCTTTTCTTTCTTTAATTTTTTTTTTGTAGTGAACAAAATGGCATTCCCTCCCCCATGGAGTGGAATGGTCATTTCATCATAATGGGAATCGTTATTCCAACTTATATTGCCATACCAACATGTGAAGCTGGAATGGTTGCATTCCAGCCCATTCTCACATATCAAATGTGGCCTGCGTACACCAGAGGCCACCTCTTGAATTCAACTAAATGTAGGTCACATATGCAACTACGTAAACTGTGCAATCTCATACATTAGCAATATTTATATTAGAACATGTCTGGCATGCATGCACTGCTTTATTTTTAGTTAGAAACACTTTCAAGCATTAATTGATGTGAATGTTGAAAAGAAATATGAACAATAGCTGGCAAAGATAAAATTGTGTTGATGCCTCTTCTGTAATTCAATAAAATTTTGTTTTAAGAAATTAATTTTTGCATACCTCCTGTGCTGGGCGGCCATAATCCACAGGATCTCTTCCGGTAATTGCTTCCAAGAGCACAACCCCAAAGCTGTAAACATCACTCTTCTCATTTAGAAGGCCACTATTTGCATATTCTGGAGCCACATATCTGTAGAATTTTAGACAAAACAAAAAGAAAAAATTAATGCTTATTCCCTAATTAATGACTACCCAAGTTGCCTCCAAGATATATTTCAACTTTGATAAACAAAAGCAATGTGAAGAGGAGAATGAGCCACTATACAACTGAAATTGCAGGATAGTTTCAAGAAAGATACCCAAAGGTACCCATGACTCTGGTCGTGATGTAACTCTTTCCGGCACCCAGCAACTTGGCTAGACCAAAATCAGAAATTTTAGCATTGAAGTCATCATCAATCAATATATTGCTTGACTTAATGTCTCGATGCACGACTTTTGGCTCAATTGCTTCGTGCAAGTAGGCAAGCCTGCAACAAGGATATCATGAGCAAAACAGAAATGATGCCCAGGAAAGATTTAAATAACTCATATTTACAGGGAGAACTTACGCCTTAGCAGTACCAAGGAGAATTTTCATGCGGGCTTCCCAAGTAAGATATCCATGGTGACGCATAGCTCCATGAAGCCATTGCTCTAAGTTGCCATTGTTGACGTATTCATAAACTAACAACCTGAAATTTGGTAGAAGAATTGAAAGGGAAATGAATCCCAACTGAATAAAGTAAGGCAGCCAGCAGCTTCCAAGGTTCAGGTTCACAAACACTTCCAATACCTTTCATTAACATAATCTAACACTTCACACACGTCAAATGGAAGAACTAAATAAAACAATTCAACACATATAATGATGGTACCCTTCACGTCAATAATAAAAAAGCCTGACTGCCTGTCTTTGTTCGAACAATGGCACGGCCAAGGGAAAAGAATAGAATTTCCAGTTATAGTTGTTGCTCCATTAACGAATTTATAAAATTTTATTATGCCACAAATATGTACATTATTTGTTTGTAATTACGAAAAGTATTTGCAAAACTATTCAATTTTATCAGTTTTCTCTGTTTCTCATCCACAGTTAACATACCATCTACTTGTAATAACTCAAAAACATAGAGAGAGCTTAAAGGAATATGATACCTGTGAGTTCCTTCAATACAGTAACCCAGAAGTCGAACCAGGTTCTTATGCCTAACATGACCAATAGCCTCAACTTCCACACTGAATTCCTTCTCTGCCTGTCCTCTATAAGTAATAGAACAAGAAAAACCACATAAGCTAGAGAGCTACAGATAATCTGAAGGGAGTTACATGAGATAAGTAGTTTAGCAACTAAAATAAGCGTGTCTAGAAACTTACAGATTGTTGAGGAGTTTCTTAACAGCCACAGGAGACCCATTGACGAGTTGGCCCTGATAAACAACTCCATATCCACCCTCACCAATAACATTTTCCTTTGAAAATCTGTTTGTTGCGATTTCTAGGTCCCTTAATGTAAACCAATGACCCCAACCAAGGTGAGAGAATTCAGGCAGACCAGATAGAGGGGAAGCGGCAGTTATAGTATGCGAAGAAGGTCTGAACACATTACGTTGCCCGGTACTCTCTTTTTCTCCCGATTGAGAGCCATTACCATCTTTCTCTAAATGATTAAATAAGCCTGAATGACTGCTATTATCTGCATTCTTTGTCTTCTCTACGCTTGAATGTATCAGAAGCTTTTCTGAATCCTTGTCACTGAAATTATCGTGAAGGCCAAGGAAGTCACTATCATGAGGAACAAAATTGTTGGCTGAATTTTGATCAACCCTTATGTCTTTGATCTCTGTCGACACAGTTGGGATTTGGCTAACAGGAAGTTTGTCATTAGCCCTTCTGGCTTTCTTTCGCGAAGTAAGACAAAATGATAGCATCAAGAGGATAATTACAATGAACAGGCCAACGAAGATCCCTATTAAAACCCACACCTTAAGATGAAAAATCTGTGTTCTCTTTGATAATTCGGTTTTGAGATCAGATGCCATTTCTGACAAAACCAAGATGCCTAGGAGATGGAAAATAAGAGAATTCAGTTTTCAGAACAAAATTCCACATAGAAATAGCCCATATGTTATATCTACACATGTATTCTGCATTTCATGCATCGTCTAATTTTGCAATGTTCCGAATTCTTATTTCCTTCCACGTTTCCATCAATGGACAATACAATACAATCAATTTCATAGAGTATGAATGCTTACAACGTTTTAGATCAAATAGATAGTAACATAGACAATTGGTACACCATTTCCTTCAGTCCTACGAAATTTAGTGAAATTAGAATGTCAAAGTAACAGGACACAAGTAACAAAACAATTGGGGACTGAAATTTCGTGAAATTAGAATGTCAAAGTAACAGGACACAAGTAACAAAACAAATGGAGAGAGAGAGAGAGAAAACTGATCACACAAACGGACCTTTTCCAATCTTTGAAAGATGAAGCAGTCAGATGTTACCTAAACTGAGGGAAGAGAAGGGAAAGAAGCACAATTCTTTCTTTCAGCTTTAGCAACTTCCAAATTTTCAGAAACAAAACAATAACAAAAAAAATAAAATAGAACTGAAACAGGAAGAGAACATGTAACCCATTGCTTTCCATATAAGAACACAACCGGCCAAAAATAATTTCCTATTTCATGATATAAAATTAGACAAACCTGAAAACTTGAATGAGCATAACTACCATATGTGCACATAGACATGTATCAAGCTTTTCATTTTACCTGTAAGCGACGGGGTTTAGAAAAATCAGCCTGCACAAACCTCCTCCAAACCCACCCTCAAAGGACAACGAATCAAAACTCTAAAACCCTAGATCTCTTCTTATAGGAAAAGCCCGAAAACCCATTCAAACACCCACAAATCATCCCCATTGTCAAGAATCCCAGACATATAGGATTAGCTTTCTGGGTCTCCAGTATCCCCCAAATGTGTATACGTATCTAAAGAACCCTCTTGAAAGAAAGCCCCTTAATAAAAGAGACGACAAGAGAAAACCTTTGTTTGAAGTTGAAGGGAATTGCAACATTCACACATCGAAGCACATGGAATTCTGAGATGTGTGAAATGGCGGTGGGGATAATAAGAAGGCATGGACTCATCAGTGGTAGGTAATGCCTTAACAAACAGTAAAAGAGAAGCATGAAATTGCAATTCCTTTTATTTTTGTGGTGTGATTTCAAAAGATTGACTCTGAAGGTGACTGTGACTGATTATCAGAAAAAACTTTGTGGGTTTTTTTTATAAATTTATTATTCTAACTCTTAATTTTTATAAACCCATTTGTCAGTCAAACAACAATTATAATACACAAAAAAGGTTAGTTGTGATTATGATTATAGGAGACAAGTAATCAGTGTGATTAAAGAAAATGTTGAATGTAATTTAGTGATGGGTTTCAAGGTCAAACGAACAGACTGGATGCCCCTCATTTAAGGGTATTTTGAAATTTCATGAGAACTGTAATGTACTTCTTCCTTGAGCTTTGTGAATTTTCCATATTTTAAATATATGCTGAAGAATTGGGATATGTGGTTTAGTTGGTTGGAGAGTCAAAGAAACAGACTGGACACCATACCAGTTTCTGTGATAGTCATAAACACCCTTGGTTCCCTGTGAAATTATAAAAATGCCCTTTTGAGTTTGCAGGGGCATGAATCAGCTATTGAGTTTTATACCAAGGCAACATGCCAAAAAGAACTGCTGAAACTCCTCTGGAGACGGGAGTTACCTTACATTTTTCAACTATGCCAAAACAACATACCATGATAACTGCAATAATTGATTTCCTGAGAAATAAGGTGTAGAGGAATCATGGTGGCCAAGCAACAAAACAGATGAGTGAAAAAGAGAAAGGCAGAGTGGTGGAGATTGTAGTGTCAGTCACTCAAAAGGGTAACTCTATGTATGGGCAATTCGTGTTTTGCCCAAGATTGATAGATTGTGGGTGGTTTACCAGCTACTCGCCAAAGGTGTGACTTATCTTTAAATCTTAATATTTAAAATCTTTCAGACTTTTTATCTCACTACGTCACGTGTTAGTCACTTAAATTCAATGGACGATATTATTTTATTTAAACCACGATTTTACTTAACGTTAAAAAAAACTAACAAAATGAAAAAAGTAGGTTTGAATAGGATAACAACATTATTCGTTAGATCTAAGCGATTAACATGTGTCGTAGTAAAATAAGGAGTCTGAAAGATTCTGAATATTAAGCTGTGGAGGATCTCGAACCTGTATCCAAAGGCCCTACCTTGAACAGATTATGCCACATCATCAAAAAGAAAGAGAGAGAGAGAGAGAGAGAGAGACCCAAGTTCTGTATCATATTTGAGTCATTTACTAGAAATGATTTTTATGTGTTGATTAATGGACTGAATTAAAAGGTGTTCAAATTACTTCCTTTGAAAGAAATTCTATACACGTCCTAAATTATTGTTGTAGAAATGATGTCATTTGTCTGGGTCCTCTTAATGAGATGGTTAGCAGCACCTGTCTATGATGGTTAGCCATTTCTTTACTGCTCCCCAACATGGTGTATGCATGTTGAAAAGTTAGAAAGGCAAAGTAGAACAAGTACGGTTGATCATTCTTGTTTTGTGTGTAAAATTTGAAGTATTGTGAGTATTGAACGATTTACGTTAATTAGCAATCAATTTTCCAAAATGTAGGAGAGTATTATTGAGATTAATGGGACTTCCGGCTAACTTATTTTGATTTTAAGTAAGAAAAGTGAAAAGGCATATTAATATATACTTGCAATTGTTGAGATTGAGTTGTAGTGCTTCTAACAGGCAGGAACATATATAATTTTTGTTGTTTGTATCCGCTTTCTGAAAATTTATAAGAAACAATAGGGAGCCAGATTTCTCTTATATTGCAGCATGTTCACAATGATTAAAAGTTAAAAAAAAACAAATTAAGCAAAATTGATCTGTTTAAAGAATTCAATACTACTGTCCTTAAAACATTCTCTGCAACTTTAGATATTTCAAATGTACTGCTCTGTTTTCCCTCAAAACATTCACTTTTGTTAGATTGCCTCACATGTTCCCATGTATAGATCTACAAGATTGATGCTGAGAGAGAAAAAAACAATGATACAATTGTGATTGATTTGCTGCATCCTGATAGTTATTTCCTCCTATATTTTAGAGTACATTCTCTATTTCTATGCGTTGCAGGCCCTATATGGTCACTATCTAATGCCAAATTTAGACTTCATGCCAATTGCACATTTAATGAACTCTGTTTGTACATATACTTGCATGTACGTGGGGCGAGTTACATATGTTGTTGTATATCGAAATCTCATCTTCTAGGAGACAAATGCCATCTATATTAGTACCCGAGTTGTATTATCATGATTCGTTTAGTATAACTAGTCACTTCAGCTATATGATTCAATCGCATTCTTTCAACAGTGAGCCTAACCATTTTGAACATTTTGCTTTGCAAAGCATATGAATTGGACATGTAATTGTTTCATCTAATTGAGTTGTTTATACGGCATTTATCCGTTACTATAATTCCCAATAGTAATGTCATGAACATGTGATGTTGATGTTGCTTCTCTAAAAATGCTAGACCCTTTGTTATTATAAGCTTTCTGCAGTAAATTTTGGGCAAAACAATAGCACAGTGTGTTGATTTTTGAAAGTGTGTACTATACTGTTTCATCATTGACATTTGTATGGAGCCATTTCACTGTTAATCATGGCAGGAATTTGATTCTGTCTTTTTTTTTTTTCTCTTTCAACATCTATTTGCTGTCTGGTGGTGGTCCAAAAACAAGGGTAATTTCTTTCCATAATGATCAGTTCACTGATTAGAAACATTGCATTGGTCCCACCCTGAAGAAAATAGGACAAAGCAAACAGTGATTTGAAGAACATAATCCCTCTTAACAGAACTTTAAGTTCAAAAGAAGAATGAATTAAAGTAAAGAATGGCTGTCTAAGTAAGGTGTGATCACATCGAATCCAAGGGATGCATGCTAGGAAATTAATAAAACCCCTGATTGACATTTGCTTAAGCATATTCCATCTTCATGAGAACAAAAGTTATAGCATTTTTTCACATCTGATATAGAAGATTGTAAGGGACAGACTAAAGCTTCTTCTAATGGTTCCCCTTGGCTTTCGCTCAATTTCTTTAGAAAGAGGACCAAAGTTAATGGCCAAGGAGTCAAAAGCATAAAACAAAGTTTAGGAATACTTAAAGAGCCTTAGTATGATATAAAAAAAAATTAAGGCTATTTTAGTACTTCTGTTTGTAACCGACAGCCCGTTGGTGGTTTAATACTAGAGAATAGAATACTAAAATTATTCTAACAAACCAAATGAAATGAGATCCTTAAAACCTTAAATTTAATTTACTAAAGCATAGAAGTACCTTTGACAATCTCCCAATATAGATAAATATATAACCTTATGCCTATGTTTAGGTATCCCTGTGGACTGCTGTGTATACATTTTAAATATACATAACACAAAACATCTAATAGCAAGTAATTGTCAATTGAGGTAAGAAGTTGCTTTGTATTGCACCAAAGGTCTATAAAAACATGATACATGTTTCCTCATAGTGCCATTAGATTCCTCTCCATCTCCTTCCAAGTTCTACCTTCTGCAATGAGAGCTTAAAATGCTATCTGTTTCCAGGGAAAAGGTGCATTCGGGACCGAGGTTTCAAATTAACTAATATCAGAGGACTAAACATATGAGACATGGTCCAAAGTTACATAGGTATTTCTTAAGCAAAAGCATACAAAAACAGTGTCTGAATTGTATTATATGCTGCCGGCAAAGATTTGCTTCCAATTATATAATTCCAACTTAACATATATAATCCAATCATTTCTTCAAGTCAATGAGCCGGGAATCTAGAATGTTGGACGTTAGGAAAAGGGAAGTGTATAGGGAAGAAGCCACCGGTCTCCTTTCCTTTTTTTAGAGGTCATTGCCTCTCTCCTGGTTCATGTTTCTTGGCAGATGGCTATCAGGAATATTTAGTGCCCGTGTGCTACGTTTATATGTTTGTAACCAACTGTATTAGCGGTTAAAGCTTCATTATCTGTTCATCTAATCAGGTAGGTGTGTGGTTGCATCAGGTTCTCTTTCAAATTGATTTGTGATTATGATGAGGTCTTAATACAACTTTCCAACACAGTTTAATCATGCAAATTCAGTCTTCTTCACAGCTGAAAACAAAAGCTTACCTTCTGAGTGGTTGAAAACTTACATTTTGTGCCTAACTCCACAGCTGAAAGCAGAACTTATATTTTATGAGACTTACACAGTTTATTGCCATTACCCATTAAAGTATTGAAATGATTCAAAGTGGCACTACATATTAATATATGTTGCTCTTTTATCTTATCCGAGAGAATTGATGGTAGTGCAAGCTTTTATGTCCCGAGTATGTTGTTTGTCTGCTCAATTAAGAAATGTTCTGCAGGACCTTGAGAAGATTCAAGCTTGGTTTTGTTTAGAACTTCTCATGAACTCCTTTTATTTTAATGGGATGGTATGTGTGATGCGTGGGCTTCAATTACTTCTTATCTCATCTTCTCTCTCTCTCTCTCTCTCTCTCTCTCTCTCTCTCTCTCTCTCTCTCTCTCTCTCTCTCAAAAAAGGAAAAAAGAAAAAAATTGTAGCAGTAGGGAAGTTCGTTGTGTAACTAGTGTGAATTGGAATTGGTTGTTGCAAAGGGCAAAGGAAGTGGCATGCCACCGACGGAAGTGGCATGCCACCGACGAAAGTGAAAAACATGGCCTTGGATAGAGATGATTCAACTGAATGGTAGAGAAAAAAGACGTGCAAGCAAGGGCAAGTGCCTAAGAGATATTAAGATTTGTCTAAGATCCTAAATTGCTTTTATCATCATATAACCACCCATGGTTAGCAGCTCTTGACATAAATACACTTTCGTTATAATTGGGTTTTGTATTGAATACTAATAGAGAGCCATTGGTTAATGTCTCCCTCAAATGATAGCATATTAAATTAAGGACTTGATAGGGATGAGTTGATCAGCCTCTGCCAACTTGTACAAGTAGATCAAGTTTTCTAAACAACAACACTAACTGAAGTTGCAGACCTTTCAAGTGGGTTATTATCATTTCAGCCAGTATAAATCTATGGCTGAAATTAGTTAGCAAGCTGATTTTTTTGGGACTTCTAATTCTCCTCTGAACATTCTTTGGCTTGAGGGGTTCTTGAGAGAAAAAGGCAAGGCCTTGGGCTTTTGAAAACATTACCTTGCGACATGTTAAAAGGTTACATCTTTGAGCGCTCTGTAGACTACTGAAATCAGAGTATTTTGTACTGAAAATGCAGAATCCAGCAAAAATAAAACAAAAATGAAGGAGATCAACAGAGTAACATTTCAGATTCATGCAGGTGCCAGGAATAGCTATTGATTTGAAGGTGTGGTTTAATAGAATAACAGCAGATTCATCCATATTGCACTAGTACACTTAAATTCTGTGTCTGCAAAATAAACACAGAAAAATGATGGAGACAAAAGATTTGTCAAACTTCAAAACAAACTCTAACTTGGAGCTTTGTAGAGATCAGCATAATTTCATCATGATCAATTGCCTTAAGATCAAAATTTTAGAGGCTTTAATCCGATAAAACTTTATCTGAGGTTTGATGTGTGTAATTTTGATTATAGAAATGTGTTTGGATCTTGCAGTTCATTTTCTCCCAGCCACAAGCTTTGCCAATCTCCTAGAACAGTACAAAGGATATGTGATGTAGGATAGGCTACTGAAGAAAATTAGCAGTTTTGTCGTTTCTGGGAAGTTTTGTCTTGGAATAGTTTATCTAAAAGCCTTCTAGAAACGGCAAAACTGCCAATTTTCTTTAGTAACCTTTCCTACACCAATGTAGGCCATATGGCAAAGGAAGAAGCAGCTATCTCACTGATTGCTAGGGGCGGTGGGCATTGGGCTGGGCGGGCCGGGATGGGACGGGCTGGGATTTGTGTGTGTTTAGTTGCTAGGATTTTTCCTATGTCAAACAAACCAATTCCTTTCACTAGTATTGTTTCCATTGTGAAGGGTGTTAAAGAGTCATTCTCTCGAGGAATCCTTTTTAGAGAGTTTTGGAAGTTTGTAGTTGGAGAACTCCCTCTTCTGGTTGGATTAGTTGGGGCCAAGGATAGAGCTTTACTCTATGTTTGGTAGGAAATGATGGAAAGGAGGAGGGAAGAGATAACTAGGGTCGGATGGAAGGTTTCCTCATTTTTTTTGTTTGGTTAAGTGGAAAGGGAAAAAAAGAAAAAAGAAAAGATGAGGTTTAAATTATTTGAATATTTTACTTTAATATTAAATAAATAAATAAAAGGCTCCTTTGCAAAATGGAGAGGACAAAAGGGTAAAGTTCCCTATCAACTTTCTCTCTCTCATTGTCCGCTCAAATTGGGCACACTATAATGTGCTGTGACGGAAGCGCATCCTTTCGCCTACTCTCTTCTCTTCTCGTTTCTCAACCAAACAAAGAAACTCCTTTCGTCTCCCCTTTCTTCCCCCAACCAAACATAGTGTTAATTTCTCTGGTGTAATTTTTTTTTTTACCATTTTGTTTGTTGCTTTTTTTTTTTTTTTAATCTTTCTCGTCCTTGTTATCAAATGAGAAAAAAAAATTCAACCTTTAGCTTTGTCTTTTGTTTTCTAAATTTTATTTTATTTTGTTATATATTGGAGGTAGGGGTGGACATTGGGCTGGCAGGGCTCGAGCCAAGCTTATATAAAAACATTTTTCAGAGCCGAAAATAAAATCCCAAGCCTTTTCAATTAAAAAAATTACAATTTCAAGTATGTCCAAGCATGCTCATTTAACATAAATTTTGTTTAATATGTAATTTTTTTCTTATAAATAATATTAAATAATATAAAATTTAATTACATATAATAATATTTCATATACATTATGGGCTAGGCCAGATTTTAGAGAGAATTTTTAAATTCGTTCATTAAACTAATCTAACCTAAAAAAAAATTCACAAACCTAATAATTGGGCGGGCTTACTTTAAAGACCGAAAAAATTATTATTATAAAATATATCAAACGCAACCTCAATTTCTTGAAACTCTTCTAAAAAGACAATGATTAGCTCCGTTGATATACTAATATTATAATGGGGCTTTGTTAATTTCTATTTCTTCTGGGTCTAGTCACTTGGCGTGTGTCTTTTTATATCTTCTTTTTAAGAATTCGTGTGCCCTTAGACGGTTGTTTAGAGTTTTCATGTAATATTTTATTTTATTTTATATTAAAATGCTTGCTTAGCCCAAAAAAAAAAAAAAAAAAAAACTTGTGTGAATATACTAAAAAAAAAAAGACATTAAGCACATGTCCTCCCCTACTTTGGGCTTGTGCATTCAAGTACAATACTTGGGGGGTTGGGTAAAAGCCCACCAAATGAGAGGAAAGAGTAAAATCTCGAGCGAAGAAGTTGACCTAATGGTTAGTGTTCGGTTGGTTTTTGTTTTTTATTTTATTAAAAATAAAAAATATAAAAAAAATACTAAAATATGCGTGTTTTTTTATTTTAAAACATTGATATGTTAACAGAACGGTAACCTATAAATGCCATCGTCAAACTATAAAAAACAAAAAATAAAAACACACATTTATGACACACAAAAAAAATAAAAACTGACAATACTTTTAAACAGACCTCAAATTTTTGTCCCCTTGTTTATCATTTGGGATTCGAGCACTGGTCAAAGCCACTGGCTTCAACTCCCTTGTACCGTAAAAACTAGAAAATCTCACCCAAGAAAACAAACTATGGACATAACACTCTATATGTAGACTTTTGCTAATAATTACTTTTCATATTTTTTGTATAAATAAATATATAAATTTTGTAATTATAGCTGTGTGTACATTACTACATCTATCTCAATCACCCTCTCCTTCATCTAATACGAATAGGGGTGTGCATGAATCAGGTCTATGTGTTAGACCCAGGACTGACCCGATGTTGATTGGTTCTAGATTTTTTAATTCAAAATTGAATCGAACCGCACCAACTCATGTCGGTTCGTTTTCATGCCTTAGTTGGTTCGGGTCCAAATGAAGCCGGGTTGGTTTCATTTTTATTGTATATTATTTAACTTATTTATTTAAAAAAATAAGATGATAGAATTGGTCTTACACCCTTAATTTTTAAAAAAAATAAAAAATGACATATGAACATAAATTAATAATAATTAAGTACAAATAATGATCTAATTGCATATATAAAATATATAGATTTTTTTGAGATATAAAAATCGGTTCTTGGGTCAGTTCGGATCTAAAAAAAATATAGAACCAAGAACCAAACCGAATAAATCGGGTTGATATTTTTTAGACCAAGAACCGAATCGATCCTTTGACAAACACGAAGCAAACCAACCTATAGAAGTCTGCTTGGTTCAATTATGGGCCTTTCGATTCATTTGTGCACCCCTAAATAAGATCACCATGCCCACTCTCATTACTATATTTAACCTACACTTTGCACATGATTATTGAAAGTTAATAACTTACAAATCTATATAACCAATTAAAAATTTTAATAATACACAAAAGTTCTTCATAGCGTGCAATATGACCTTAAATTGTGCTCACACATGGACTAATTTGCTATCATTTCAAGAGAAAAATAAAAGGAAAAACATAACACTTATTTTTAAATTTTTTTTGGTAAACTTTAGAATAAATTGAAATAATATGGGGTAATCTCCATGAAGGTTTACTGTCAAATCTTAATAGGCTCTAAAATAATATTCAATTGTTTTCAAAATTCTAACTTAAACCCATGAATTTTTCATTTCAGAACTAACTCAAATCCTTTTTCGAGGTTTGCATTAAATAAAGTCTAGCATATTCATTTTAGCATTAAATAAGTCTAACAAATTCATTTATTGTAAAGACTGTAAAGGCTACAACATGAGTACACCTCTTACGGAAGATGTTTTGGCTAGTGAAAATTGTTTACAAATTATGGAGTCTTCACTTTGGGAAATGAAGATTTGTTTTTATTTTGTATAGATTAAGAAATTTTAATTTTGAAATGAATTTTTTTATTTTCGATATAGATTACAGACTTTAATTTTGAAACTCTATGTTTTTTTATTTCTTTTAGTTAATAGGATAAGAGAACTTATCCATTTGTTTTTTTTTTCTCGCATAAATTTAAAAATTTTATAAACCATGGAATGAGATTTTGAGTGTGAAGAAGTCACTTTACTTGATTCATGTATTGTCAGTATCGACAATAACTTTTGTTTTTTTCTTCTTGTACTGTCAATGTTCTTTCTTTTGGTTCTTAGTGTTTGTATTATTATCTTACTTTAGTTCATACTCCTTCAATCTCTCTCATATCATGAAGGAAAACTTTTAATTTATGTTCTCTTTTTTCCTTTTCAAGTTTTCATGAGAATTTGTCCATGAAATGGAAAGAGCCTAAATTTTTTGCTCAAACAGTATTTTTGATTGGGGATTTGATTTTGATCAGTCAAATCTTTCTATTAATGATTTTAGTTCCTAATTTTTATCCCAAACAATTTCAGCAAAGTGGGCTTAATCATATAGGAACCTTCCATCCTTCCATGATATTTTCTAAGAATTAATCGAGATCCATTCTAGAGCCATTAGAGATCTGTACACACAAAAAAAAAAAAAGCGTCATCCCTTGTATGAAACTGTCTCATGTAGATTTAAAGTTCAAAGAGTTTTACTTATATTCTTAGTAAATGCATTACAATATAGTTTCCTATTATCATATTGAGTCCACCCCCAAACATTCTGGTTTATGAATACTATACGTTTAATTTTAAAGTATCCTCCTTCTATTTCTAATAATAACAAGATATTTAAAAGTTTCAATAAAAATTTCAAATGAAGAAAGTAATATAAGGAAAGAAGTAAAGTAAGAATTTTAGAAGAATTTCTAGAATGCCCGAATTGGTAGCTCAAGGAAATAATTAAAAGGTATCAATTAAGGGAAAAAATTGAAAGATTTCCTAATAAGAACTACAACATTAGCAACTTTGGAAAGAATTATTAAAAGGTGCAATTTAATGGAAGAATTGTAAAAAAAATCGTAATAATTAAATGAATTAAGAGAGTTTAGGAAGTCACAAAAGCCTATAAATTTGAAATTTTTTTTAATAAGGTAGAAATACGAAATACGAATAATTAGAGTTGCCATGCATGGCGTTAAAAAGGAAAATGCTATTATAATAATGATATGGTAGTGGCATTACTATAATTAAGAATTACCACGATGAGCGTTTTATTTTAAAGTGAGTGACTCTTATCCAACCACAATATTGTAATGATAAATTCTATATGAATTATCTGTTTATATAGGTTTCATATCACCCCAAATCAATTGTGAAATTTAAGAGAATAAAAATTAAGTGAAACAAAAATTAACCAAAACTTTCATTCACGATAAAACTCCAACAACTTATAGTTTTTTAAGTCTTCTAAAGTCATTGAAGCCTTTAAACTCTCATCATATTAGCAATATCTGCGTGAAAAGAAATATCATAACCTATTAATTAAAAATTTTAGTATATAATGAATTAAGATTGATTCATCATTAGTAAGATGAATGCTTGAGCACTAAATCAATAAAAATAATTAAAGAACTGAAAATGGAATTTTTGAGATGGGTAAAAATGGGTACGTCAGTAAATTAATAAAATATGTCAGTTCACCAATTGAAAATGAAAATAGAGAAACAACCATGGTTGATTTTAATGTTTGTGTCATTGCCTCAAACAAAGAATCAAATCTAAAGAAACTTAAGAAAATAACCACTAAAGTATCAAAATTAAATTAAATAATTAAAACTTCATTTATAAAATGTAACAAAATATATCCACTAAACATATCGATGCCAAAAGCAAAATGCTCCAAAACACTGGTCAGCACAGAAAGAGAATAAAGCGTGAAGATACATCATAATTTACGTATACATACAACTAAAAAAATACATATGAACTATTCTGGTAATCATAATTGTAAAAAGATCTATAAATGTCAAGAAAAGAAGGGTCAAACAGAGGTACGAACATATTCATAAATTAAAAAAGGTTTTAAAAAAAAGGGGATTGACTCTCTCTCTCTCTCTCTCTCAAAGTTATAGCCACACATATACATTAAAAAGATAAACACATAGAAGGGCAAAAAAAAAAAAAAAACAAGGAGAATCAAAACCCCAATTTATGAGAAAAAAACTGATCAGAGAAATACCAAAACTATGCAACAAAACTCATTGTAGCACTAACCTTCAATTGATGCAGGATCTTTTAAAAATTAATTTCCTCTCCAAT
The DNA here is from genome assembly GCA_033060915.1 of Euryodendron excelsum. Lineage (NCBI taxonomy): Eukaryota > Viridiplantae > Streptophyta > Magnoliopsida > Ericales > Pentaphylacaceae > Euryodendron > Euryodendron excelsum. The sequence goes on from CM065399.1 coordinate 32,055,387, forward strand.
GAGTCTTCTCTTCCCAAGAACAAAAGGCAATTAAAGCAAGAGATTTTATAACGGATGGGGCGGTTGGATTAGGGAGAAATTGTAGGGATTGGATATTTTTTTTTCGAGTTAAGAATTTTTAGGATTAATATTTAGAAAGATATTTTTAGGGATGTGATTAATCTATTTTAAATTTACTAATACCACTTATTGTATTATGTTTCGGAGTTGTAGAATATGAAAGTTTTTTTTTTCCATGTTTGATTGATTGTTTTGACCAAAGATGTTTCCTTTATTTTTTTTTCTTTTGTTTCCTTGTCAAATTTAACTCCTTTAATTATTTTGTAAAATTAATTTTTTATTTAATTATTATTTTATTTTGTTTTACTTTCCTATATAAGAGAGGAAAATTGGAGCCTGATTGATTAAATGAGCTAAATGTGCCATGTGAATTCTTAGAAAATTATAATTTTTTAAAAAATAAGAATTAAATTTTGAAGGCCTTAGAGTCTCCTACTACATTTGCATATATAGATTGAAGGAGAATGACGCAACGTGAAAACAATGTTTAAATTTGAACATCATGATTTTTGGATTTGGATATTTTTCATTTCATAGTTGGAATAAAGATCTCTTAATAGACTAAATGAAACCTTATGAAATATCTAACCAAAACTATGCCGTTTTATGTTAAAATTTATTTATTTTATGTAATCACAAAATCACTAATTTTCAAAAGTTTCAAGTCAACTTATCTGAACCCTTAATTAACGTATTAACACTTTAATCAAAGAAATGGAAATGATCCAAACCCATGATTTCCATATTGCGTCAAGATACGTGTAGTCACCAACAAAAGATTGGTTTAGCGGGTGAGTTCATCGTACTCTTTGCTTAAGGCTGGAATTCGACTCCTCGTAACCTCTTGTTAGAGTTATCCATGGTCCACATGAGGTGTATAGGCCTACATCTTGTGGCTGGGTTTCATGTGGGGAGACGTGGCAACTCTGTCTCTCTCTTGTGATGCTGTGGATTCTAGAGTTCTGATAAAGTTGTTGCGTAGCTTAAAACAACCTCTTTTATATATCAAAAAAAGAAAAAAAGAGAGATACTCATAAAGTGTATTAATATTGTTTGGATCCAATTATTTATAAGTTTTTTAGGAATTAAATATTTGTCTCGTCTCGTTTTTTCAAACAAAATACAAATTTTTTTAATACATTTTTATGAGTTTTTAAATTATGATTTTAACTTTATTACCGAAAATAACTAAAGTAAATAAAAATATATAAACTAATTAAATATCTCAGCCTCAAACCAAGAAGCAAATGATGATGGATCAATGGCTGTGTAGCCATCCGCATGCGCCACGGGAACGTGCTTGTTATATATACCCTATCTAAATCCATATATTTTATGTGATAATGTGAGAGAGAGAGAGAGAGGGAGAGAGAGAGAGAGCTTGTTATAGATCTGTCGTGCTGTGTTTAGCTTAAGCTGTTTTAATAGTTGCAGACTTGTAGTGGTAGTAGTTGTTGTTTCTACAGGGCCCATGGTACGAAAATTGATTGATTTCTTCTTATTACACAAATCAATCTCTCTGAATTTTTCTGATCCATCGTCTCGATAACTCAAAATCCATTGACTTCCCACTGCCTTCTTCAAATCACTGCTTATTCGTCGGACACCTCTCTCTCTATCTCTACACACTGCTCTCTATCTCTCTACAGCAGACCTTCCCCTTCTCTCTCTCTCTCTCTCTCGTCATATATTTGTCGGTGGTGGTCAAAGATTGGGGATCTCTGAAGTTCGCCATCGGTTGGATTGTTCATCTAAGTTGTTTGAAGGCCTTGCCAATCGATCTTTCAGGTAGAACCCCAGTTAAAACCTCGTGGTTATTCTACTTGTCGTATTTGATTTTTGGCTCTTCTTGGGCCACATAATACATCAGGTTCCGTCTTTCTGTTGTACGGCTAGTTTAATCTGTTTCAGCTCACTGTATTTGTTGTCAATTTAGTGAATCTGATAGTATGTATTACATGCATTCATACGTATGTTATACTAGCTATATGTATATGTATTTATATCTGCTGTACTCGTGTATAGATGGAAAATGCTACTCTGAATTAGAAATCTGCCAACAAGATGCAAAAGCGGCAGTCTTGGAAATAAAAATCTTATTGTTACTCGATTTTGCAAGTTTTAAGTACCGATGCAAAAATGCTTCTCTCAATATTACTGGCGAATGGTAATAATGTCATTGTATGGAAGCAAGCACATACGCTATGCTTAAACAAATCAAAACATGAACTCTCCTATAAAGTCTACAAAGGAGAATGAAGTTTCACAAAGCTTTCGTTGAAACCGAAAATGGAAACTGGAAAGTAATGACACCCCATTATGTATATTCATCTCTATATCGTTGAAAGTGTGTCAATTCCTTTCCCACCCCATTAAACCCATCAATGTCGCCTTCCATGCTTTGCTTACCTACTTCATTTGACACCCACCTTCTTAATGAATGTTGGAGAACTGGTCTCACATCACCCACTGTACACCAAAAATAGAAAATGGCATACTCTATAAATCTCTAGGCACCTCGCAATGAACAAGCTAATGATCTACAGACTCTTCTACTTTCATACACATGCAACATTAATTAGCGAGGCGAAATGCCTCTTCCCCATATTATCAAGCGGGAGAATAGAGTAGGCTGCCATCCATATAAGTAAGACGTATTTGTACGAGGTCTTCCAAATGCTTTTACAGGGAAACAAGTTCCTTGAAGTATCCGTGGGGAGGAATGAAAAGGCTTCGTTAAGAATCTCCCTTTCCCATCCCTCCACCTTATCACATCTTCCCCATCGCTTCATCGCCAACCACCAACTCCTAAACTTGTACCGCTGTTATGAACCGAGGCTACCACGCAATCCCAACTCAGAAATCCTGAAACAATCAGATACAGAACTGTTTTTGTCAACCACAATGCTATACAACTTTGGAAAAGCCTTTGAAAGGAGAGCATCCTTACACCGCACATCATGCCAAAATTTTACTCTACAACCATTACCAATTCCTATGGTTAATTGAATAGAAAAATCCATCCATTCTTCGTAATCCCTTTCCACAACCCAACCTCTTAAGATCCCCTCACTTCTTAGGAGGTCCAACCTCATGCAACCTAAAGACAGGAAATTTTGCATAATTTGGTAGGTGACATCATTTTGTAGGACAAGTATGGTGAAGGCTCTCCTGCTAGTATTGAGCCCTATACCAATGTTTGATAGAACAAAAAGTAGGCTTTGGTGCTGAATTTTATCGGTTTTTGTGGCTAAAGAGTAGTAAGAATATTGGGTTTTTAAGGATTTATATTAGGGTCACTACAGGGTAGGGTTTCTGGAATGAAAACACAAGGTTTTATGGGCCATTCTGGGCATGGGCACTGTGAGTGTGAGCAGTGCCCATGAACAGTAACAAGTTGGGGTGCTTGGGTTGAGGAACTATAATGCCTGAGGGATGAATAGCGACTAATACAGATCTGGTTTTGGAGTTTAAAAGTCTTAAAAATGCAGAAAATTAAGAACAAAGAAGCATCAGAAGAAAAGTCTATGCATCTCACCTTGATTTTGTAGGCATCACAGCTAGGGTTAGGTATGCATCACACAATTCCGAAGAAGCTCCAAAAGTTCTGAAAAATTCTCTAAAAATGATCTCTCTATTGAATTAGAAGCATTACATGGTTTTATCTTTACTTACAAAAGCCTAAACAAAAGAAATTACCTGGCTTATGTATAGCTTTGGAGAACTCTGTGTCCTAATAGGATTGTGAGTTTCTGTTTGGTAACTAAGACTTTTGACTTCCAAAACTTATGTAAAACCAAATAAGCCCCATAAATAAAAACCCAAGTACATAACTTGACCCGTAATATGACCTATGGGTGTCTACATAAATGCCCATGACATATGAAACATAAAAAATAAAACTCTACTATGCCCAAAGAAAGAAACCAGATTAGTAACTAGACTAAATAATCATAAAATAAAACTCTACTATGCTCAAAGGTAGTTATACATTATTGCCCTTGATTCCAAGGGAATTAGGCTTGAAACCAACCAATTTTCAAACTTTGCTGCTTCTTTGATTTCACTTTTTCTTGATCTTCTGGTGGTCTACATTACATCAATAGCAACTTCCTACAGTCATGATCTTCTACAAAGTACTGAGGGATGAGATTAGATGAAAGCTGGTATAGGAAGTTTGCTCTTCCATTTTAAAGCCCCTTAATTCAGTTGAAATGCTCTGTTGGAAACATTGCCATAGCCACCTTCATCTTGAAGTAGAACAGCTATATTAAAGCATTTAATCTCCTCCGCAAGAAAAGAAAAGGGAAAATGGAAAGCATACATTCAAAGCCGTATATGTTTTCCTAGTTTCTGTCTGTAATTGGAAGGAGGAGTAAGCAAAAGCATAAGTGCTGGAAATTACATTTATTTAACCACTTTAACCCGTTTGGTTTTGTTTTACATTCTTGTCACCTAGATCTATTCCCGAGGAGTCTGGCATCTGAAATTGAAATTTATAACTCAGGGCATAACTTGTTTTTCTTTTATAGTTTCTAATTGAATTTCCATTAATATTTGAAATGATGCTTTTGCCTTTTCTTTAACACTGCCTTCTCATGCACAGTTGTGAATATGAAATTCAACCTTGAATTTCCATTTATTATATTTTACTCTATAATGTACATTTTCTGCACATGTTATGCTTCTGAGATTACTCGGCAACTCCACTCTATGCGATTTTTTATTCTCTCAATCTTTTCAAGAAGTTACTTTGTACTTTATCTGGTCAAGTTGTGGATATATTTCTCATTTTCTCTTGATTTTTTGGTTTATGAACATTGCAGATATCTGAAGTCTAGCAGCAGTTGCATAAATCATTCAATATTATAGGCCTGAGAGGAATTGACACTAGGAATCATACTATATTTCGTTTTAATTGGTAGACTCATTTGGCAGATTGTTTACAGCCAGGGACTGATAGAGTAGCATCATCTTGTGAAAGAAAAGAATGGGAAAAATGATCAATAAATCACTTCTCTTGACGTATCTGTACTTGCTAATCTACATTTTGCTTTCCTCTGGAGTTATATTGTACAACAAGGTAATCAAATTAATGTCTGATTTGTATATCTCAACATCTTCACTTCTCTTGACCTATCTGTACTTGCTAATCTACATTCTGCTTTCATCTGGAGTTATATTGAAATGCAAGTTATTGGCAAAGTTTCTCATTCTTATCTATATATGTTACATTTAACCATATGACTTCGGCAGGATCATATATAGAAGAACTTATTCAATCACAATCCTAAGGCCAGATTTTCTTTGAATGGAAGTTGCCTTCAATATTAATCTGCTTATCACATGATGAATACCATCATGAGTATAGCTTAGATAAATGTGCTTGTAACATTCATAAAAAAGACCCAACTGTTTGATGCTATGTTGCATGGACTTGGGTTGGGATGTCGGGTGCAGTTATGTGTCTAAATTTTGGATTCATCTAATTCCCATGTCCAAGGACACGAGGACACAGAAAAATATTCATATTTTTTAATATATTTCTTTCATTTCCTAGGATAAAATAGTGTATACAAGGTGCTATAGGGTATTTTATTCAAAATATGAGGGTTTGTTAGATGTGTGTGCAACTATACATATCGGATACATATTCCTACCATACCCTTACTCAAGTGTTGGAGTTCAAGTGTCGAGTATCTGACAAGGGCACTGCATACATTTTAGAAGAGTTCGCGCAACAGAGGTTTCAAGGGATTGAGTTTGATAATTTTTTGTTTGAGATAATTTTTTGTTTGAAATTGTAATTGTCATAACTTTTTACCTCTCAGAATGTTTAGGTGGGATCCTTCAAGGGTTTTCTATACAAAGTAATAAATCACAATTTTGAAAGCTTTTTTATTTTCTTTAATTTTCAGTTGAGATGTAAATGAGACTTATGTAAGGATCAAAACTTAATAGAACAATCATCATTCACAATTGCCCTGCTCGAAGTTTGTGTGGGTGCCAGGCACACTTCCTGATCACATAAAAAGCAACTTTATCAAGAATTGTTTGGCCACCCAATTACCTGGGTGCGGCAGATAACTTAATCTACAGCAGACTGTTGTTAACAATATTTCCTTGGAAATATTCTGACCTGGGAAATATTCTGACCCAAAACGTTAAGAGTGTTGCTAGGCCCTCACTACTGAAAGCTATATCTGCCTTGAAGCTACATGTTTGCCTGCCCCATACTTGTGTAAGACCTCAAATTCTGCTCAATACAGGCCTGTTGGTTCATAAATGCACCTATGCTGGCTCCTTCTAAAACCGTGCGGCCTTGATTCGTTGTCTTATTTTAGTGTAATGAGTTGTCTAGTTAAGCTGAAACTTGAACTGCACTCTCTACTTTTTTAATGTTAATATGTATATTGATTTGCAATTATTGAATATATTTGCAGTGGGTTCTCTCTCCAAAATACTTCAATTTTCCGTTTCCTATAACACTTACCATGATTCATATGGGATTTTCCGGAGCAGTAGCATTCTTTCTTGTTCGTGTTTTCAAGGTATGGCTCCGCATATGATTTTGGCAAGTTGACTTCTGGATATGCTTTCTTTTACCCGAGCTGCTAATAGATTATCTGTTAAACTACTCCTACAACTAGAACTGTCTATGTCTCGACCTATCTTTCAAAGCGATGTGCACTTCTAAATAATTACTAGAGCCAACTAGTGTCTAGTATTTTCTATCTGTCAGTGTTGAAGGGTCAGAAAATCTCTGTTTCTGAGAGAGAATTAGGGTTTGTTTGGTGCAGCTTCTATGGATAGAAAGTCCTTTCTTAGGAAGGACTCTCCAAGAAGCCCTTCATGAGAAGGAATTCTAAGAAAAGATGACGTTTGGTGAATGTAGATGACTTAAATCAAAAGGAATAAAAAAATAAAATTAAATAATAAAAAGCTCTTATACATATGTATATATATCTTTCTCATCGGGTATAAAAACCTTTTAGAAGATAATTTTTGGAGGGTTTGGGCATTGTTTTGGGACAAATAGAAGAGATCTGGAAACTGTGACAGAGATGGTGGGAAATCAATAGGTGATTTCTAGGCCCCTCCATACAACGAGATCCAAGAAAATTCTACTACTTCACATATAAAAAAAATCAGCATATATATGCATACGTAATATATAAGTAGAGTTCGCAATAGCAATAATAGACTTAGATAGGGAATAATGTTATGGTTCTGCTGCCACTTAAGCAATGGATTCAACGTTTAATAAATTCAAATACCAAAAAAAAAAGCAATGAGATGAATTACATATGTTAATCTTTGCCCAATGATGCGATCTGGACGTTTTGATTTTTTGTACAGCATTACATATAATCTATCTCAAAGAGAAGGATGTACAAATGTTGTACGGTTCAATATATGTAATGTTCTGATTTGAAAATACATATAAAATGAAGGGTAAGATAGGTAGAAAGATTTATTTTATAGGGACAGAACTGGGGCTTGGCATTTTATCACTTAAATGATCAGTTGGCTTCACGAGAAGCCGATTGGAAAGCTACCGGAGGTAGCTTCTCGAGGACGGACTTCTACGAGGTGGGCTTCCTACAAAAGTCCTTCGGCAGGAGCTTACCAAACATCCAAAAGTCACAGGAAAGTCCTTTGAGGCTGCAAAGTCCTTCTAGGAAGCTCCTCCAAACGCTACCTTAGACATCACATATCATAGCCCTGGCAGCCATGTTACTTGCGCATATTTAGATTCCAGCCTTCTGGCTGCTTGTGCTTAATAGGAAGTATTTCAAATTTTTCAACGTCCTCGGGGTTAAGGCACTGATATTATCGTCTTGCCATGTGGCCTTACCTTTCAACCATATGCTTGTTAATTCTGTTAAAAAGGTGCATGTTACTCTAGTGTCTCTGTTTGTCAGTTTCTTCCTCACTGTACAAGACATTGAAAATTTCCAATAATTTGCTTAAAATTGGCACTAATGACTCAGAAATGGAGAGCTGTATAAAGGGACGCTCTTTGTTTTTTTATTTTATGGCTGACTTTAATTTCTTCTGTTGCATATCAAATCTGAACAGTTTGAAGTAAACAGAAAAAGTATTCGATCACATTGTAATTTTTTTTAGGTATCACTATTCGGTAGTTTATCAGCACTCTTCAATAATGATATATATCTGGTGGCTTTGAATTATATACATGTTATCTGCCAAAAAAAGCATAACTTTATATTTTCCCAAACTTGTTGACTGCAAAACGAATTTGGTTGAGGTGGGGTTGTTGAGATTTAAAAATCTGAAGCAAGAGCATTATAGAAGTGAGTTTGACTTGGCCCATCAGGGGAACTAGGAGGTGCACCTATAGCTACCATGAGTGCAAACCCCGACTCTGGAGTTGCATACACTAATATGTTGTCACCTTGTAGCTAGACATCCCTCTCTTTTTGGAGAGCCTATTGGGAACCATAATAACTGAAGTGTATGTAGTTTCCAACAAAAGCACACACATTCTTAGGTATTTTGTATACCTTTGAAAATATTGTATGTATTTTTTTTTCCCTTCTCTCTCTCTCTCTCTCTCTCTCTCTCTATCTCTCTCTCTCTTAATGGAAAAATTCCACATTAAAATCCTGATATAGAAATTCTTAAGATGTATGAAAACAGTCCTGCTAGCTCAAAACTTTAATTTCTTAGAATAGAAAACTTTGAAAGTACTACTCTAGTAATCGAGGAAGTTCTACTGAAAAACTCATTTATGGTGTTGATAAATGAAAAAACCCCGTGATGTTGTCAAAGCGCTCCTTGAATTCTTGCATACAGTTTGATAAACAGATATAAAAATCAGTTCTGGCTGCTGTACAACTTATGTTACATCAAGCCAAGCTCACATTCTTCTTGCCTTTGCCTATGTTATAAAGAAACATGATTGGCCTTTAAAAATTTGTATTTCCTTTTTCTCTAGTGTCACATGTCATTCGATTTACGTTAATATTCTTATGTTATTTGGTAATTTTATTTTATCATTTTTTGAAATGTATCTGCAGGTTGTATCTCCCGTTAAAATGACATTTGAGATGTAAGAGATCTAGTTTCATATTTTAAAAGATTTACTTGTTTGTTCTTTTTCATTTTCCCAACTTTTCTTTTGTTTATTTTTCTTTTTTCATATTTGGTAATGGCAGATATGCGACGTGCGTGATTCCAATAAGTGCCTTCTTTGCTTCTAGTCTCTGGTAAGCATTCAATTGTAGCAACACTATTTCGATGCATTGAAATATTATGGAGGCATGAATGGGGAAATATTCGTGTTAATGCTAGTTCTGGTGAATGATTGTGGTTTATGCGAATGACTTCCATTAGTTCAGTACAGGGCATTTTGACAGCTATGCTTTATAGATCATATTCAAGTCTGTAAGCACTGTCTTGTTATATTTGGAAGAATAAGATCTGTTGTCTATTTTCATTTGTTTCACAGGTTTGGTAACACTGCTTACTTGCATATCTCTGTGGCCTTCATCCAGATGCTCAAAGCCCTAAGTATGTGGAAATAAATTGCAAATCTTTTCCCCAATTTCATAGCAATGCTGTCATATCTAATAAAAAGCTGCTTACTTGAATATTCTGGATGTCAGTGCCGGTGGCGACATTCCTTATGGCTGTTTTGTGTGGCACTGACAAATTAAGGTGGGATGTGTTCTCGAACATGGTGCTGGTCAGTGTTGGAGTTGTCGTTTCCTCATACGGGGAAATTCATTTTAACATAGTGGGTACAGTTTACCAGGTTACGGGCATCTTTGCAGAAGCTCTGAGGCTGGTTTTGACTCAAGTCCTCCTTCAAAAGAAGGGCTTGACTTTAAATCCTATTACCAGCTTATATTATATAGCTCCATGCAGGTATCGGATTTTAATGCTTTTGGACCTTTTTATTTATTTTTAAAAGATAGAGAAGCATTATTATGTACACTTGAATGAAGTTCTTAACAAAATGTTATAAGAATGAACAGTCATATAAGATTAATTTTGAATTTGGACATTGGATTTCTAGGCTGCTGTTGGGATAGGCATTGTCTTCCTTGCTTGTGAAGTGTTGTCTCCTAGAATCTTAACATTGCATAAATTAGTGATTACTTGATGAATTTGTCACTCTGTACGAATTGTGAATGAACTGACTTTCAACTGCTTTTCAATAGAAAACAGCATGGTGTAGCTTTTTTTTTCTTTACTTCGATTCAGCTGAGTTTCTTCTTATTACTTGATTTATAGCACCAGAAGGATGAATTTTAGCTAATAAAGCAAATGTGTGAGTTTTGCTATGTTCTTTTTTGTATCCAAACCTGTATCTACTACATACACAAAGTTGGTTTCTAGTTACTACTTACTACTGCATTTTCAACGGACGTTTACAGCTGCAAAATTCTTGCTTTCTCATACCTTGCCATTTGGCTTTGTGCAGTTTCATGTTTCTATTTGTACCTTGGTATTTCCTGGAGAAGCCTGGGATGGAAGTTTCACAGATCCAGTTCAATTTCTGGATCTTTTTCTCAAATGCTATTTGTGCTTTAGCATTGAACTTCTCGATTTTCTTGGTAATTGGTAGAACTGGAGCAGTTACCATTCGAGTTGCTGGGGTTCTGAAAGATTGGATACTAATAGCACTTTCAACTGTTATATTTCCGGAGTCAACAATTACTGGGCTGAATATTATTGGCTATGCAATTGGTACTTTTCTATCAAAAACGAAATGCTGCCAAAAATTCTAATCACAATCACATTGTTGGACAGCGTCACTTTAAAATGTTAATTTTCTGTTTTCTGCAGCACTATGTGGTGTTGTGATGTACAACTACTTGAAGGTTAAGGATGTTCGTGCCTCTCAACTCCCCCCTGACAGTATTCCGGAAAGAATTGCAAAGGTCAGCTTTTGTTACTTTTCTCTGTGGCTCTGTCCTCTGAAGTGACACTTCGTCTTTAAGTTTGGGTTTCTTTTTTGTTCAAGACAGGACTGGAAGTTAGAAAAGAAGTCCTCTGACATATACAAACCAGATAGCACCAACGATAACAATGGAGGAAGTAATAGAGGGAATAATTCTGCCTCCGATTTAATTGTAGATGAAGAGGCGCCTCTAATTCCATCGAGGTTGTCTCATATTGGACGCACACAGTTTAGTAGCCATGGCGCATAATTTTGATGGACCTAGTGTAGATAAGCATCAGAGAAACTTTTCTTGGCAGAAGCAAAGCAAGAGAGGAAAAGAAAGCAGTTGCAACTGTATACTACATCCTCTTAGTCTTAGATTGTGTAAACATCCAATTTTTTTTGCAGGAAATAGCTCGTTACACAAAAAGCTAGGGGCAGTATCATATGACATGCTTTATGGGGCTTGCTCAGGGCAGGTAGTTTCTGGATGAACATGTCAACGATTATGTATTAGGGGTTCTTCGCCCTGACATTAGGTCCTGATTCTATTTATTTTATTTTGATTTGTCCTTGTTGAAATGTTGTTCTATTTCAAGACAATTTTGAGTTCAAATGGCTTTTGATTGGTTGGGAAATTGCTGCTAATCAGAAACAGGAGGTATCCCAAGGCAATGGTTGAGCAACACACTTCAACATGTCGAAAGTGATGGCATTATCGATCTTTGGATGTTGTATAAGTTTTTGAATTTCCATTGTTCAGATTTTTGCAAAGGAAACCTTCTTGGTTCAATACTTCTGCTGCTTGACAGCACGAGCAAGCGTTGTCAGAAATTTTCAGATGAAAGAGCTCATTAGCGTTGCACTAACATACTTGAGCAGCTATGCAAAGCAGCTTAATCTTGCTCTGGACATGAGCCCAAGCCAGCCAAGTGAGATCTAATGTCTAGTCAATGTTAAAAAGTATTGAAAAGAAAATAAGACTACAGAAACAAGAAACAATAACAATATAAATATACCAAAGGCAGAGCATAATAGTTAGAGAATTAAAGAGTTTTTTGGGCATTTTCAATTGCCGAGATTATTCCTTGAAACCATAGCATTATTCTCACCTCCATTTGCGAGCTGTATTTGGTGGCCTCTTATCAACTAATTTGTAGTCTCTCCTACAACAAAACTACGTCTCCAGTGTTCAAGTTTTAAAAACATGACCCATTCAATTTGAAAGAAAGTAGTAGTATGGCAAGACCCTGGAGTGAGAGCAACTGGGGAGTTGCATCACTTGCATAGCATAGAAAACAGTAAAGTAACGCATACAATCATTAGTTTCTCCTTCAATGAGATTCACTCGGGACAAGCACACCATGGGTTTCACGGTGGAACTCATGAGTCTATTATTATTTCTTTCTAGCATTACAACAGCCTCGGAAGGTTTACAGAAAAAACTGTCGCATTCCAACAACAAAAGAGACGAGTAAAAGAGCAGGTGTAAAAACAAACCCCGAAGATGATTTACATATAAAGAAAATCACAAACATGCTATGCACATCCCACGCAAGAATAGATTAACATGAAAAACCAACAGATTCCCTCGAACAGCATTACTCCCACGTTCATCCTGTCTCCAGCAACATGAATCATGGTAACTCAATGGAAAACTAACCCCGTTTGTGATGAGAATTTACTTGAAACTTTCGTTCAGATACAACAGTCTCCTCGTCGTGGGGGCTGGAGGGGCCAATCCAGGGATGTCCCTGATGCTTTTGTTGTTGGGATTCACAATCTGAACGTTTATAGATTATAGTTAGACTAGAAATTGAGAGCATATAACTGCCAATGAGAAATTGAGAACAGCACATGGATGAATTGGAGAAAATACCTTCACAATAATTATAGCAATCACACCACAGACAATGAGTAATAGAAAAAGCATGATGCATTTATCCGTAGCCACCTGAAAAACATATGTGAGTTAGTCTATAAACAAGAAGAAGAATATGGAATATTGAGTACTGAATAAAGTTGAAGCTGAGAGCAAAACAGCCAACCTGCCTACCAATCTCCTTCACAAGCTGGGAGGCTTTCTTGATAGAGAACTGAATGGTATCAAGCTCATTAACAATTCGGCCCATTTGATCGGTCTATACAAATCCAGGAAAACAAAAATGAGACTCCAAAAAAGAGCGATGGCAACAAAAATGGAGATGATTAGTGATGCACACTCACTTGGCCCTTCAATGTAACAGCAGTTTGTGTCCCCACTTCAATTGTTTGTTCAACGACCTATGGATCAATCTCAAGTTTAGAGCACACTTAATTACAAGACTGAAGCGAACATGTTTTGGAGTTAACTGCTACCTGTTTGGAGCGTTGGATTGCCTGATCAGTCTCATCCATTGTTTTCATCCCAGCATTAATAAGCTCCTGATTTGACATTGCTACAGGACCACCCATGCAAATGAGAAACTGTTTTAAGTAGATTCTTTTGTAGACTCAGGCACATTCTAAACTAGATCTATATATTCCTTGAGAGAGAGAGAGAGAGAGCTTGAATAAGAAAATGCCAAAATTTGGGAAAAGAATCAGGTAATATTGGAGCAAATAAAAGTGGATGCTTAAAATTTTGAGAAAATGAATGAAAAAACACACAAAAACAACTTAAAACCAAGCAGAATCCAACAAAAGCAGAAATCTAATTATATATAAAATAAAAAAAAAGACACCAAAAATGAGTACAGATATTGCAAAAAGTTTTTTTTCAAAGAATCAGAATATTCTTCCCCCAAGTTTTGTCATTTCTAGGAAGAAGCGAGTGATGGTTGGGTGACCTTTTGTCATTTCCAAAAATTAAGTTAGATACAGATGAGCTTTAACATTTCAGTTGAAGAGGACAAATTCATTCTTATTGGGTGTAACATTTCCAAAAGCAAAGAAAACAAGGAGAAAAAAAAAAAAAAACAGATACACACTCAAATTGTAGAACTTGACTATAGTCACATAATTGCTTTTATGCTGTGTTTGGAACCCGGATTTATCAAGGGAAAGAAAGGGAAAAGGACAAGGTGAGAGAAAAGAGAACAAAATGAGAGATTCCAAATCCTAACTTATTTTCTTTTTATGTTCTTTTAGCATCCACTTTCTCTAACAATCAAACATGCGATGTAATTTCATATCCATTTCTCTTTCTTTTTCACTCACTAAATCCTTGATCCAAAGTTAAACACAGCATTAGTACAAGTCTAATAGGATTCTACCACCAATGAGTTCTCAATGGGAGAAAAAATACAAGCTAGTAGCATAAAATATTGATGTTTCTAGGGCCTAAGAATTGCCAATATGCATGAAACGACTGAGCAATAAAAACAAAAAAAAAAGTGTGTTAACATATTAAAGGGGCATTCAATCAGCAGCATGAAACATATTGGCAACTTCTGTTTTACCAAATAACTCATCATGATCTCACCTGATGCCATTTGAACATTGTCATCAGCTGTAGGATCACTGCTACCCGCTCCCATATCAAAGAGTTCAATCCTTTTATTACCAAGGCTGCTCATATACCTGCAGAGCCACCAAATAGGATAAATTACCAAGTTGAAGGTGGGAAAGCACAGAAGATGGAGACATTGCAGATGGTATAAAATCAGTCACAAAGATAATGCGTTGCCACTTAGATTACTCAAGGAATAGGCACTGTTTAATTGATATCATATCATGATCCAACTGCTAGGTGACGGCTCTGCTTCTTAATGGATAGTGTCAGTGACTGGCTAGGAAAGTGGACACCTGTTGTTCCATACTGGTTTAACAACTGGTCTTGACAAGAACAAATTTGACCTCGAGATCTCACTAGAAAATCCGTATCTTTAAAATCAGACAGTGCAAGTGCCAATCAGAAAATTTATGCAGAAAAAAACTATACATCTGCCATGTAGTAGATAAGTTAACGGAAAATCAATACCCTTTAAAAACGATGATACTTGATCTATAACAACTAACCAAAGAGATGAGTTTATATATCTTCATTTCCATGTCCTTAAAATATTGGGGCTAAATTACAACTGCAACCATCAATTAATTTATAAACCTTCATCAATCAACCGTAGTATCATTCAAAAAAACCACTGGAACGCAGAGCACAAATATTGAATAAAATCCATTATTTAATCTATAAGCAGCACACTTTTGTGATCTTTAAGGAGGATAAAAAAATGAACTTACGTTTTTCTCAAGGCCACATATGAATTCAGCTCTTTGATCTGCAAAATAAAAAAAGGAAGAGATGGTCACATAATAGAAACTCAGTACGACAAGTGTGCTTGTTGTTTTGGTTGGTTGGTTGGTTTTTTTTTTTTTTTTTGGGGGGGGGGGGGGGGGGGGGGGGGGGAGACAAATGTGGGTGTGTGTGTGTGTGTGTGTGTGTGTGTGTGAGAGAGAGAGAGAGAGAGAGAGAGAGAGAGAGAGAGAGAGAGAGGGAGAGAATCATCTGCACTGATAGACCACAGAGTAAGTGTTCTTGCTCGTGCAGGCTATGCAGCAACTTTTCAAATATGAGATACCATGGCTCACTATCTGAAACTTAGCAACAAGGACGGACATTTTCTAAAAGGCTAACAAGTGAGAACCAAACACACCATACAGGAATATCAAATAAACAGATAGTAGAATGGACCCCAAATCAGATGAATGGATATAAATAAAAGACTTCTAAAAATAAAATTTAATGCTCATGAAAAAAAAAGTGCCTGATACAACAAAATTATACAGATGAACAAGCAAAAAAGTATCACCTGTCAACCTGCTTAAGTTTATGTAGCATTAAATTTGTCAAAATTAAAAAAATCAGAGCCAAAGATAGATTTGTCAAAATTATAAAATCAGAGCCAAAGATTTTAGGTAACGCCAAAGTACATATTTATCGTCAAGTGATATGCATCAATGATCCAATGGTGCATCTGTTTTGGATTCCAGTAGGAGGACAAAACAGCATCAAATTCTGCTTTCAGACTCAGTGGCAATCCAGGGAAGTTATAGACAAAGAAATACATATACAAGAACATCATAAAAATGATTGTGGAAACATAGAAACCTCTGTATAGAAATCGGATGGAAATTCAAAATGATAAGAAAATGAATGATACAAACCAAAAGGAGATCTGAATGTACAATATCTTGTTCAAAAATATGTAAGAAGTTAAGCTGGACCTTGATTTCCAACATGTCAGAGGTTGTACCCATATATATGTGCCCACAGTTCATGTGCACACTTGAATTTCATATTTTAGAAAATTAAAGGCCTCCCACGAACTTACCATGGATTGTTTCTCATCATTAAGTTGCTTGTTGATCTCAGGGGGATTTCTGCCCTCCTCATCTTTGAGTTCACGATCAAACTCTTTGATTAATCTGAAAAGAGTACCAGGCATGTAAAACTTCATACTAAATGGACCACAAAATGCACTAGAACAAGAAATCTAAACAGCTGACACCAAAAGGAATTGATTTACCAACAAAAAAAACACGAGCATACAAACTTCTTCCACTCCCAATTGGTAAGATTAACTCAAAATACAAGGCCAATAAAATCATTTACTTCTAAACTACTAAAATATGTTAAGACTCTGAATTACACTAGATTTTAAATGCATTATTATGTGCCGAAACCCAGGTTATCTTTGTTGATATGAATATGTCTTTCTGAAGAGCCACTATCAGTATCGAGCTCATAGCTGATGATCTAGCATTCTCAAGGGTCATTAAGAGTTTTGAAGAGTAGAGAGATTTCCGTGCATTAATTTCCCATTCTCTTGGGAATAGAAAAAGAACAAAATGTCACTCTTACTTTCTTCAAAACCAATATATGCAAATACAAGTACAAATGAGAGAAAAAAAAAACAAAAACAAAAGATGACACATGCCATACCTTTTAGATTCCCTCATCTTCGCTGTAAGTTCCTCCAACTGTTTACTCTGTCTATTGGAGTCTTTAATCTTATCCAGCTTCTGGAAGCCATTTCTGTACATAATATCATAACAGGTTCAGTCTAGTAACATATTGGTGATTAAATTAGAAAAGGCGCATTGATATTAACTTGCCAAAAAGGGAAAAGAACAGAGATGGAAAGCAACTCCTTAAGAAGTCAATTAACTCTTTAACATATAAAAATTATATTCTGATTTAGTAGCTGTGGCAACTGGACAATGGCAGCAGAACCAAAATTGGAAACATCCCTTCTATACAAGCTTTGCTGAAGGCAAATATGACTCTTGTAGCAAACTTTTTGTGACCCAGGAAACAAGAAGTAGAAAAAAACAATCAACCTCATTTTGTCATTTAATTTGCAACCCTATCATTTACCATGTTAAGAACACTGAAGGATCATCTCTTTATCACACCAAATCGATTGTGAGATTCAGGACATTTTTGCTGAAGAAGCATAAACATGGAAACAAGTACAGCTACAGACACAAGTACAAACATGGGACACGATTTTCAAAAATTCAAGATAAGGACATGGCAAGAATTTGGAAAAAATATATTGATAATATATTTTTATTCACTATGTATCTGAATGCAACATTCACAAACCACCAAAACTATTGAAAAAATAATACTGAACATGAAAAACTTCATTCAATCCATAGTTTAAACATCATTTAATATAGAACAAGATGACAACAAGTTTACAATTTAAGAGATACAAATTCACATTGTTTTTGTTTTATCATGGATTCCAAGTTATTTTATTCAAACTTGCGATATTTTCATGCGTGTTTAAATGATGGGCACATGATTCCCCAAGTGTGTTCAATTTCAAATAAATTTAAAAATAATTAGAAAATTTCGCCTCGCTTTTTTTGTTGTTCATAAAGATGCTTTATAAAATATTCTATTTGACGAATATATAAGCATAAATATTTATCCAAGCCAAATACATACCTATAATTTCCCAAAGTCTACATTAACAGTTGTGTATGTGAAAGATGAAGCTAGACAAACCTCATATACATTATTATATTATGCAAACTATTATTCCTCTCAACATATATATTTTTCAGTCTACTCATCTTTTGAAAAGCGTCCATTAAATGATTGCACTCTGATGGTGATACGGCAAAGTTCCCAAACATTTTTTGGTGGAAACATTTGAATGTCTAGTTTTCAAGAAAGAGACAAAATAGATTTTAAGACGCTGAATTTCTATCCTTTTTGTATTAGATTATGGTATATTTTAGAATTTTTGTCATTTTGTTAGTTTTCTGAGTTGTTAAGGTAACTTTTTGGGAGGTGGTTCTTCAAGTATTGGATGCATGTAAAGCCATGTGTCATATAGTTGCGATTGAATGGTTGCCTGTAAGTCATGTGTTATTAGACTTTATTAGGTGGCTGCATGTTTGCCACTTGTCATCGTCTTGTTATTGTTTTGTTTTTCTATTTCTAGGTACTTCACTATGAAGTAAACTCCTTAGCTACTTATATATAGGGTTGCACTATTTGATTTAAAGGAGTTTTTGGAATGAATGAAGTTATTAAATGAAAAGATTTCTCTTTTCTCTCAGCTAGAGTAACCAGCTCTGCAAATCCTAGGAGAAACCTAGGTAGAATTCTTTTTCCCTCCCTTTACTTCTTTGTTTCTGAAGTATTCTCTCTTACCAAGTGCTTCTCCTCCTTTTCTCCCTCACTTTCTCAGCTACCCTCTGTAATATTTCTTTCCCACCACTTTCTTTGCAAAACAACCACTAATTTCTAAGTTTCCAAGGTTGGCCTACATTAGACGGCCTATGCAACATTTTTCAAAATAAAAAGTTGGATACTGCCATGGTCATTAAACTCCCAATTCGGATCGTA
Organism: Euryodendron excelsum; assembly: GCA_033060915.1. Classification (NCBI taxonomy): domain Eukaryota; kingdom Viridiplantae; phylum Streptophyta; class Magnoliopsida; order Ericales; family Pentaphylacaceae; genus Euryodendron; species Euryodendron excelsum. Next base: position 32,074,211 of record CM065399.1, read on the forward strand.
CGATTCTATGATTTTACGATCCATTTTGGAGGTAGGATTGTACGATTTTGGTGTAAGATCTTACTAAATCTTAGAATCCCGATCCAAATCCTGATCTTATTGATCCAATTTCTAAACCTTGTTTTGCTTTATATGTCAAGTTCTTTTTTTCTTGGTTATTTTTAGGTTTGTGTCCTACCTATTTTATAGGGGTAATTCCACTTTGCCCTCTTGTGATTTGAGCCAAAATCAAATAATCCCCCCGTTGTTTAAAAGTGAACACATGACCCCCCTGCAGTTTGGACTTATCTGTAAAATGGATAAAAACCGTTAAATTTAACAAAAATTCTATTATACGGGTATTTTTCTTATTTTATCTATCCAAATTAAAACATAAAAAATGTGATTTGGCCCTTTTATGTCAGAATAAAGGCTTGTTTATAGAGAATTTTTTTTTTATTATTTCACCAAATCTTCTTTTTGATGTTCTTATTTAGAGAGATAAAATGACAAAAATACCCATATGATAAAATTTATGTTAAATCTAACGGTTTCCAACCATTTTTAGACCAGTCCAAACTACAGGGGTGGTCATGTGTTTACTTTTAAACCACAGGAGGATCATCTGATTTTGGCTCAAACTAAAAGGGGGTAAAGTGTAATTATCCGTATTTTATATTAGGTCCACATCTTGAAAAAATATATTATATTGAATCAAACATACGAGGAAAAACAAATTAGAATAATCTACATTCACATTCTTGCATTTCAACATTTCGAAAAAAGTAGAGCTACAAGAATATAAATGCTATTCAAGCATCTCCGTCTTCATCTCTAACCTATTCCACTCTTCAACAATAGTTCATTTACTTAGTCTCTCTCATAGTTACCGAGAAACACGTTTCCGATACCAGTACGAAACTCGTTTGGAAATTTTAGAAAAACTTTCCGGAAACGTAGGGTAAACGTTTAGGAAACTCTTAGGGAAAACACTTCAGGAACTTGAAATATTATTTTTGTATATTTTTTCCCCTTAAATTCTAACTAAGTATCTATGAAATTATTCATGTAGGTTTTCACTAAGTTTTCTAAAGGTTTCATAGATACTTCATGAACTTGAAATATTAATTTTTGTACATTTTTTCCCTTTAAGTTCTAACTAAGTATCTATGAAATTATTCATGTAGTTTCTAATAAATTTTCTAAAAGTCTCCTTCGAATTTTGCGAAAGCTTCATAATAAGATTCCTATTGAGTTTTTCAATCATTTTTCACTTTCCGTTTTCCCTTATATTTTTTTGTTGCGTTTCCGCTTCCGTTTCCCCTAACATTTCTCGCTTCTGCTTCCCATTTTGGTAACTATGGTCTCTCTCTCTCTCTAATTTTGTATGGTTGATTGCTCAATTGCATTTTTTTTTTTTTTTCTTTTCTCCAGTTAATCTCAAATAGCTTAAAATCTATTTTCTTTTTTGTTTCTTTTCTTTTTCTATATATGTTTTGTTCTTTTTTTTTTTGAAACTACAAAGCTCTTATTCAATCTATTTTTTTTCCTTTTTTATTGATCTTTTTTATAATACATAGTACCATAGTTATCACTTATCAAAACCAGACCGGACCAGCCGGTTCAACCGGAACCAGAGGGTCTGGCGGTTCAGTTTGCACATGAGTACTGCTGGAGCAATTAACCGGCCACGCGCATGTGCAACGTTAGACAATTCCAGCGGTATTCAAAAAGTGGGGCTTGCAAGACTCAAACCATGCACCAAAAATTGTTAAAGAGCACTCACTGCCACTGTTCCGTCACTTTCTTTATGTTTACTTATTACCACATTTATTATATTAGGCAAATAAGGTGATGAATAGGTATAATCTATATAACAAGATAGTTCGGTTTTTAAAAAATGTCCTACGTGGCATTCGAATCCGACAGTCTAAATCAATTGTTTTGCACTTTTGCTTCAATCTACAGATGAGATCGTCTTCAGCTCTCTTAGCCCCTTCGACTCCTGCCCTTAAATGTCACGGTCAATGTACAACGACCAAAATAAAAGCACTCAATTTGAAATTTGAAAGTGGACAATGGTGTCTCTCTTTCATCTCTCTCTGTGCACTCTGTATAGACACATTCATCGTGGCTCCGTCTAAATTCAGCCCTATTCCTCTCTTTTGTTTCTTCTCTCTCTACTACCTGAGCCATCACCTCCTCCTCTCTCTCCTCTCTCTACATCTGCACACACAAACCCATGGCAACAATCCATTTTCTTTCTCTAAACTCCATGGCCTCACACTCACACAAAACTCTCCCTCTTTTACCCATACCACTACGTTGGGGTATGCATCATGGAGAGGGATGGGTATTCGGTGTACTGGAAGAGGGGATGAGAGAAGTCAAGGAAGATCAATAACTTATATATCTAAATATCTGACTTGTACGCAATCTTGAGGTTTGTTTGATCAGTTGCATTGGAGAAGTCTCTAATGCATTTATTGTTTTTCCATTTGGTTGTTAATATGTGGAGTTCTCCTTTTTTTTATTATTTATTGATATCTCATTTTTTTTCATTTTCCATCCTATTTGGACCTCAAGAGATGGTTTGGTGCATTATTGACATTTATTGTTTTATTAGATTTCGTTTTTAGGTCTGTAAAGGGCTACAAAAAATGTGATTAAGGTTCAGATCTACATTGTTTTGCGTTTAACACATTCATGTATGTGCAAGCATATATCTGTTGAGAATCTAAAGAGAGATTTTACCTTGATGATCCAAAGTACAACACCACCTATGCCTCTTCAAATCTGGTTAGCTAATGTTCATTCATCTATTGTATGTTCAAATTTCATATGTGTATATATATACTTATATGTGTTTGTATGTGTTCTTTGTGGCGTAGGCTGTCACAAGTGTTTATAATTTGTTGGATAGTGTTCAACGTAGGCCCCAAAGGATAGTGTATACCGATAGTTTGAAGAAAGTCCTCTGAGAAACATAGTACGTTAATTTTCATTTTCTTTGTTTCATTCGTTCTAGCATAAATGATCTTTACAAGTTACCCATGTTTATCTTTTTTTTCTTTTCGTTTAATAATGTCGATGTTGTTGTTATGATGATGCATTGCATTTAGAAATTTTGGTACCTGCTTTTAGCTTGAATTCATGTGGCTGATGGTGGAGAGTACTCATGAGTAGCTAGCTAGCTAACTATCAAATAGAGTTCCTTTTTATTTATTCTCTCTATATGCTTGCATTGAAGGTTTATGGGTATGAGAAGAGTTTGAGTCCACTGTTATCAACATAGCGTTCATGACAAAAATTGGATGGGTCTGGGAGGTTGGGTGAGGAGATCTGGGGTCGAAGTAACATAGGTGGTGGGAGTGTTATTACTTGGAGTTATTGTTCTATTTTGGAGAGGCTATATGCTTGGGAGAACATATTGTATTTGGAAGTCAAAGTATTCCTAATTACTTTTCCCCAGTTTTTTTTTTTTCCCTATAGAACTTTATATGTGTAGTTTGCTTTCAATTTCATGGTATGCTCAATGTCTTTCTTAGTCTTTCGTGGGAAAGGCCATTAGAGTCTTCTCTTTGGGATACACGTGCTATGTTATAATTACGCTCAACTAGGTGCCTTTTTTGTTTTTCTTTTAAGCTTTCAATATTACTTTATTTTATTTTCCTTCATTCCTTCTACAAGAATAAGTGTGTATTTGTCAAAGTTTAAGCTTGCATATTGATGAGTTATTAGAAGACGATTCTTTTTTTTAGGTCAAATTTGATCCTTTACTTTAAGCTAGCATGTAAATGATTTATGGCTTAGGTGGAAACTAAAGTTATATATGACATTTTATTGGTTGAAGCTTGCAATCTCAAGTGAAGAAAAATTGGTGCGTTACAAGGTAAACGATTTTAATTAAAGCATTACCCATATGTTTCGAAAAGGGGTGTCTTCTTGGTGGTACAAACATTAAGTCCATTCTCAAAGAAAGTATGAATTTTTATTGTTTATGTAGTCCACAATTAAAAATAGGATTTTTATTTTGTCATGATTTCAGCTACTTTGTACTTAATAGCATTGTCTTTGTCAATCTCCTACCTTTTATTTTTGCAGTTAATTGGATGTTTTTGTTCTTTAAGCCAAAGATCAACCCGAATTGTCAAATTACATCTTTTATTCTTATTTTTCCTAATTATATTGTAATGTAAAGCATATGTACTCCAGTTCGCTCGGTTTTAATTTTCTCTTTTTTCTTTTTACTTGTGAGGTTAGCTAAGTCTTTTTTTTTTCCCCTTAAATCCACTCTAATAAAATTAATAATCGAGAATTTATTATCTGTGAACAAATGGGATCCACTCTCAAATGATGCATGTTTAAATTTTATTGGGGAGTGCCGTAAGCACGGGTTATTCGTAGTATATATAATATTATAACACCGGTTGAACCAGTAGAACCAATGAATCATGAACAGACTCCTATACCGGTTTGATGTCCGGTTCGGTTCTGATAACTATGCATAGTACTTCTTTTCTTTTGTAATATTATATAATGCATATATTTATGCAATATATTATATTTTTAACATTATTTATATATTTTGTATAATTTTAGGCTCATTTTGTGTCTACTTCTAATAAATATTATTCATTTAGAAATTATCATGCATTTTTATTTTTATTTGTAGGATCTTACAATCCTCGATCCAATCTTACGATTCGATCATGTAAAGTTGTAAACCCCTCAAACGATGCAACTTAGTATCTCGATTTTGACAACCTTAGATACTCAAGCATGTGTTAACTTCCTTTACAAGATTAATAGACGCTACTGCCTCTAGATGTCAACCTAGCGCCGAGAGAAGTCTCTTTCCAACTGTTTGAAATTTTGAAACTTACTTTTAGCAAGTGGACACATCCAAAATGTGCCAACGCATATGTTTGAGTGTCCATAAAATCCAGTGTCTTTCACTTGCCTAACAATGATATGACTCCTCCATGCAATTGTCCATGCTACTAAGGGTAGAGGAGTTGAGTCAAACAACATCTTTGCAATTGAGATCCATGCTCTTCCTTTCAGCCTCAGAAAGAGTTCTAATCCTAAGTTATTAACAACCTAAAGGCATCAGTTACAACATCCTAGTAAGAACATAGCAGTGTATTGCTTCTTAATCTAGAATTCACGTAGAATAGCCACGAGACCACACCTACGGCTGCTCTGGTAGCTACTTTTGTTTTGTAAAAAACAACCCTTCTCAAGTATAAGCACATTGTCATGAAAACACAAAAATCGCTGCTACTTCAAGGAAGTGGCCTCCTTCTCAGCAAATAAATTCGTTTTAGAATCTTCAAATTAACTTAAGAAGTATATGAGTGAATGACAAACAGTGCACTCCTGGCTACTATTTATCCATCACAGTGTATGATTAAGCTCCCAAAAGAAAACCCACCATGATGAGGATACACACCTCAACAATTCCATTCCAAGGTTAATGTAGATGTGTCCAATAAACCCTACATACACACGTCCTCAGTTGACAGCCATTTTTTTTTTTGTTGGGGGGGGGGGGGGGGTTACAAAACGAATCTAGAGAATAAACGTGTTCATATATGGTTTAAAGAAAGGGGAGATGAAATGTTAATGTAAATTGGTTTCTCAAACATGGAAAACACAACCCAAATTGCGAAATAGTTGCATTAAGTTGGGGAAAGTTAATAAGGGTGGGTAAACTTAACAGGGGGAAAAAAATTATGGGAAACTTCTATAATTCAATACTTAAGAATATTCTCCCTTACTACAGCTTCCTCAGAAACCAAAAAAGGTAATTCATCTCTTACCTTATCAAACATGTACATAATAATTTCAGATCTCCAGAATTGAAATAACTCAAATCAACGACTAGTTCCTTTCTGAACGCATTGCTCTTTCACTAACATACATATATCTGCGTGTGTTGGTGTACATACCTCTACATACGTATATATAGAATGAGACAGAGAGAGTAGAGACATACGCGAGAGCTCGGAAGTTGTCACGAATTTCGCCGTGGATCTGCTCCAATTGGGGGCCCATCTGCAACTCCACGTTCGCCATTCTGTCTCTCTTAGTCTCGCCGGTCAGAATCCAAAAACAATTCCCACCGGCTAATCAATCACCGCCCCTCAAAAGCAGTCAGTCTCGACGTGATTCCCAACTTCACAACATTTTTCAAAGGGAAAAAAACTCCCCAATATTTCCTCAAACTGTGCTTGAAAATAATTGATTGCTCGTCCTCGGGACCCAAAGGAAAGCAACCAAACCCTAACCGTAAATAGATTAATCGTAATTCAAATTTCAAAAAAATCAAAATCAAAATACAGAGAGAGGTAAACAGGTATAAGGATTCTTGATACGAAGGAAAAAGGAGTGTATAATGATGAAGAAATGGAGAGAGAGAGAGAGAGAGAGAGAGAGGAGAGAGGAGAGAGAAGGAAAGAGAATCGCTGTTGGGTAATAAAATAAGGATGATTACAGGCTGCCCAGTCTCAATATTGTTCCTTTCTTCTTTTTTTTTAAACAGTAAATACGTATAAGTATTTTAATTCGAAATGTATTCGTTTTCTGATTAAAGTGACCGAATAAATAATAATATCGTGGAAAAAAGAGCAAATATTCTCTGCTTCTCTGCCTTGTTTAATGTGAACTGAGGAAGCGCAAGTCAATTCGATCCTTCTCCTCTCAACTATTGTCTCGCGAGATATACAAATATAAACTAGTCAAACCTTCTTTCAACTATAAATGGGTGTTAATGTGTAGTTCGTGATAATCTATATTTATGCATAAAAAAAGGATTTAATGGCATATGGAAAAATGAAAAATTCTATCTTTACATGATTTTTGCACAAAAATTCTATCAAAATAATGTGATAATAAAAGAAAATTATGATTGTTTTTGAAATATAAAATTATAAAAAGAATTCTATAGAAATTGTTATGAATAATAAAGAATTCTATCATAATTTTGGAATTATAAAAAAAATTGTAGTTATTTTTGTTTGTAAGAAAAGGTTTACAAACAATCACAATATTCTACACAGGAATTTTGTATCAAGATTTTTTTTTTTGTACTCTTCAACGATTGAATGATAGTTCATTCATTCAAATTAGCTAGACAAATAATGTAGACCTTTTTTTTTGGTACAAAATGATCACTTTTGGCTTGTGCCTTTTCATTCTTATGCATCATCTTAATTCACGTTTATAGAACGTTGCATTTGTTAATAGAACTCAGCTAGACGCTTTCGATGATAATTGATAAGTGATTAATAGTGTAACTGATTGTTACAAAAGAAGTTTAAATAGTTTTTATTGCCTTGAATAAATAGAAAGTAGAATGTTAAGCTAATATAATAATTGATAAGTATGAAATGAAAATAAATTCTAACAAGTGGTAGTATGTTTGGAGATTCTGTTTTCTTTCCAATTTTTGATGCTTTTTTCAAACTAATATTTTGAAAAATAATTGCTCACTGATAGTAAAAAAAAGTTTAGTAGTGAAGTAACTAATATCAAGTTTTTCAATAGTTATTCCTATTAAATTTTATCATGGTATTTGTAAATTAATATTACTTATTGACATTATAAAATACTACTATTACAATTTGGCAAGAATGAGGGTTGAAAACTCGATAGTTCTTGGCTGCTAAGCTCTTTTCTGCTGATAGTGGCAGAGGCATCTTGACATCTTCTAATAAATTTTCTATTCACAAAAATGAAAGAAAGAAAGAAGAAAGAGATGGTGCCGAGCTTGAGAGAAGATAAGGTCCTGTTTGAAATCAGTTTAGATTTTGGTTTTGTTTTCGTTTTTCGTGTTTTCAGAACTAAAAAATTTGAGAACAACTCATTTTTATTGTTCTTGAAAACAAAAAAATAAAACCATCGAAAACACTATCGTTTTCATATCGTTCTCATTTTCGTATAAAATTAGTTTTGAAAACTCAAAAAATACCTTTTTAATGATTTTCAAAATTGGGTTATTTTATGAAAAAATTTTCGAAAACAAATTTCAGAACTAATTTACCAAACGCGATTTTAACAAAAATAATTTTCGAAATCAATCTATCAAACACTATTTTATCGAATTACAAAAAATAAAAATAAAAAACAAAAATTGAAATCACAACCAAACAGCCTCAAGTTGCCGAGAATTACATCTGCCCATCCGGGCCCAAGTAGGCAAAGGCTGCAGAGAGGCAGGTGTACGTTGGCAAACAATGATTGATTGAATCTGAGGTGTAATGCGCTGTTCCGTGGCTGTATGTAATGTATATCTCTGTATCCTTTCCAGAACGGTCATGCGCAAAGATGAAATACACAAATGGGAATCTACTCCACATTATCCAATTGCATATTATAGAAAGATATTAATGACAGGCGTGGTTGATAGCCAGGCACCATCACATCCGGGCCACATCAATTTGATAGCGCTTGTTTGTCAACTGCTCTTATTCTTAGACGTTGCATATTATAGAGTGAAATGAAAAATGTTTGACTTTTATATTTTGTTTGTAATTTAAATTTATTAAAAAAAATGTGAAATGAAAATAAAATAATAAAAAATTTGTTCTTTTTTTCTTATATTTTTTTGTTATTATTTTTTTTCATCATTAAATTTTTAGTCCAAACACAAAGTGTATCATATGAAAACAATACAGGAAGATTAACTCCGAATTCTCTCTCCAGAGCAGTTGTTGCCTTGATCATCAGATTTAGCCGTAAATAACCAAGTACCAACTACCTCCATAAGTAAGGAATGCATTTTTCCAATTTAATTATTGCTATAGTACTCTTCCGCCAATTCATGTTGCTAAGCCCTTTAAATTTTCTAGTTGACTATTACAAGCTTAATATAAAAAATAATTCAACTCCATACACTAATAAAACCATGACGTCCTATGACAAAGAATACTTACGATATGCAATGCATATATACCCACCCATGGTTACGAGTACTTTCTTTTGCATTTCTTTTTTGGTAATTATAGGTGAAATTTTTATTTGGCAAGAAAAAGAGCATCGTTCATTAAATAGATAATAGAAAAGGAAAAGTCTTACAAGAGAAGTTCAGATATAGAACAAACAAAGACAAAACATAAAAAAGTGATTAGTTCAACTAACTTATACTATACAAGGAGGAAAACAAGAAATTGCCTAAAACTTTATACTCCCAAGTTTTCTTTCAGGATCAGGATCAAGATTGGGGAAGAAATGACATGGTGGTCCAAGGGATATGGAGTACTCCACTATAGGATGAAAGGAGGGAAAACATGGTGGTCCAAGCGTCTTACCACGATGGTTGAAGGAGTTGTTGAGCTGACTCACTTGGGCTCAAATCTTCGATAGAGTTGCTCACTCCAGTAGAAATGTTAACTGATGTTCTTAAATATGGGTACTGTGGGCATAAAGGCCCGGATTCTTTAAAGCAAATGGGCCTCCATGAAAGAAAAGTCTGACCTACAAGAGAGTAGGCCCTACGTGATGAAGACAAACCCAAGAGCCAACAAACGCCCCAAAGACTATAGAGTCCTAATCCAAGTAGGGAAAGTATGCTGAAAGAGTAATCCAAATCTATCTACGACCAAGAAAAGATAAACCCACGTAGAATGTGAGTAAAGAACACTCCAAGGAGGAGTAGGACCTCCGAAAGTTTATAAATAAGACAAGCTGAAGAAGAGCAAGATATGCATTACAGAGAGTTAGAATACACTTTTCTTTATTTTCTTTGATTATGCTTGTTTGACTTAATCTTTGGAATGCCTTCGACCTCAAAAAGGTCGACGCATCCTCGCCATTGTTTGGTTTTTGTAGGCTCCCTAGTCTTCATCTTCGAGGTTCGCAGTGTGGATATGGGCATATGAAAAATCACATCCACATTTGGCTCTGTCTGTAGGAACCTTGAAGTAAGATGAATACTAGAAGCACGTGACCAGTTCCTGAAATGACTCCTCCCTCTAGTGCTTCATGTTTAGCAAGCAAGTTGCTTGTTTGTGCTGCTGCCTCTGTCCATCGATGAAGTGTCCCACAAATAGTTTGCTCAATTGAACAAACAACGTTACTAAGCTTAGTTTCAACTTGTTGAACCAGATCCGTGTCGATCCTTTGAGGGTGGTAGGGGAAGCCATGCACATGATTTTGTCTCAGACCGGTTGAAGATGCATTAAAGCTTTGTAAGTTTTTAAATGATCCAAAGGGTCCTTTAATCAATCGAACGTCACAAGGGTCGGCATTCTAATCTTTAGAGGGAGGGGACTCTCCATCACCTATGGGGAAAAAAGCAAATCAATCTTGTTAACCAGATCTTCCATTGTTGCCAGGGTTTTTAGTTTGATGACTTTTATTACCCTGGCCAGTTGGGCCCTCATGGTCCTAACCTGATCATCCTAAAGTTAGGGCCATCCAATCTTTCGCTGACTCATTCGATCACCATTGAGGCTCGCCTTTCGAGGAAGCGGCGATAGAGGCTGTCAGCATGACTTTGAACTTGGCCAATGTGCTTCGTTCGTTGGGGGCCATCTCTTCCATGTTGGCTTACCTCATCCTCGCTGTGTCAAGGGGCCGGCAATGCTGGCCCTCTCGGTGGGTTGTTGGGGGCAACGTTGCATGAGTTCTTGATTATATTTTACTAGTTGCACTAGTGCTAAGATGGCAACCTGTTGCTATAAGACGACAATTCTGTTAACACCTTAGGTCTGCTCCTCGGCTGGCAACGACTCCTTGATTTGCTTTTTGATTCATTGATTTAGTGTTAACCATGAAAACGATAACTTATCGTTCAGTCAGCGCCTACTGATTATATAGTAAACTTGTGTGTCTCCACCAAATAAATGCCTGCAGGAATAAAGAGCAAGGGATAGCACTATACGCTGGTGGAGTGTTGGCCCAATGCTCTCCGATGTTTAAATTAGTACAATGAGGATATCGAAATCGGGGTTGACTGTAGTGAATTATTGCGTACATTTACATGGAATGAAGTCCTCACTTTGTAGTGGATTGGTAGAATGACTTTGACTTGATTGCTTGTCTTTTGCCTTGAATCATGGTTGACCGTTTGAAATTATTGCTTGCCTTGAATCTCGGTTGACTGTTTGGGATAAAAATATGATGAAGGTATTCAAGCTAGGATCTTGGGCTTCCCAACTGCTGATAGATCCCCAAGATTAGGTACGGACAAAGCGGAGGCCTGACCGGGGATCCCTTAAAATGATGCTAGGTATCTCTCTCGTTTGACATGTACCGTACTAGGTGATTTGGTGGGAAGGTCGGGTTGGTACTCATATATATATATATATATATATTCCACACTACATGACACCTCCTTTCGAAAAGCCATCAAACATGTCATAATAAGGACAGGGCATAGACGACATCACAGTATATATATCTATGTATATTACTATTGGCACCGCTTCCTTAATTACCCAGTTCAGTTCAGCTGGAAATGTTGCGACAGATCATCGAAAATAAAATGAATGAATGAATTGATACCTCAACGTAGCCATTAAATTAGTGTTTCTGTAATATCTCAACACAAGCGATATTGCCTACTTATATCTAGACCTTTCTGGCAAGAGAATGCAATGTCAGCCTAATTGACATTGAACCATGCTCTCTCTCTCTCTCTCTCTCTCTCTCTCTCTCTCTCTCTCTCTCTCTCTCTCTCTCTCTCTCAAATTAGATTAACGGGAGGGCAGGCCTTGGTAGATTTAAGATGTGGGACAGTTTTGTGATTTTGGGTGGGTTGCCCTCTTGTCTTTTGACAACCATACATATCCCTGCCCTTCAAGCTGTGCGTTAGAATAGTGGAGCCACACAAAAATTGAGGGAAAAATAATCTTATTACCTTTGGGCCTGAGTTTTAATTCTTGCCCTACCTCATGGTTTGGGCTTAAGCCCGGCCCGACTATCTATCTGAGCTGTCTCCTAACTATAACAGCCTGTTTGAAACTTAAGAAAAAGAAGAAAAAGAAAAGAAAAATACTATTTGCTATTATTTTACTGTTTGATTTTGTAAAAAAAAATAAAAAAAAGTAAAAAAAAAAATGTCCAAAAAAAAGACAGAGATTGATTTCAAAATCTTTTTTATTTTTTTATTTTTTTCTTTATTTTTTTTTTTTTATTTTCTTTTCCTCCCCTCTTCCAAATTTGAAACAGGCTGCAAGTCTCCTACCTCCCTAAATGCCCACGACACTACCGAAGCGAGCGGCCCACTTCGCACGCTGTAAATTACGCGCGAGCTAATTCCACCCCTCCCCTTCTCACGTGTCACAATCATTGCCCAGCGGCCCAGCCTCTCGCACTTTCCAGAACCCCGAACCACAACTCCAAAAAAACCGAAAAGGAAGTGTGGTCTCTCTCTCACACTCTACAGAGTACAGCCAACCTCTGGTTAATCTGCCAACCATAGTTTCCCACCCTCTAGTCCCCTACACGACACATTACGTTTAATACATAAACATTCTCTCTCTCTCTCTCTCTCTCTCGCTAGAGTATATGTCAGTTTGGCTTTGTGTACTCCGCTTGCATGTTCGTCCTCTACTTATATCTCGGGAAGCATCTCTTGTCGTGGTGGCGGTTTTATTGGTGTTCACAACGATTGGGCCATGGCGGCGAAGACACTGTACAAGTCGTTCTCTAAGAGCCTAATCGATGAGGTGCACCGTTGGGGTGCTATGAAGCAAACCGGCGTGAACCTCAGGTACATGATGGAGTTTGGGTCTACACCCACCGAGAGAAATTTGCTGATTTCGGCTCAGTTTCTTCACAAAGAGCTCCGTATAAGGATTGCTCGAAGAGCCATTGAGCTCGAAACCCTCCCCTATGGCTTATCCGAAAAGCCTGCTGTTCTAAAGGTATTTTCTTTCTTGCTTTCTTTCTTGGTTTACACTTGATCAAATTTGTTTAGGGGTTAAAATTTTCTGAAAATGGGATATAATTCTTTTCTGGGAATTGTGCTGCGAATTGCAATTTGATTAATGTGAGTTTGCTTTATAAATCGGAAAGAAAACTTATTTAAGGAATATTTTATACTTTTAATTGGGACAGAAACACAACCTTTAACCTTAAAATGTTTAACTAATAGTTTAGCATTTTTTTTTTAAATGTAATCTTGCAATTTGCCCGTGGGTTTTTCATTTTTCAAATATTTTACAATATGTGAGAAGATCTTGCTGTGTTAGTCTCAATTTTCAGATGATCTTGCTGCGCTACCTAATATGGACTCTACTGTGCATGTGCGTTTGTGTGTATGTATATATTCATATTTACATTTATATTGATATTTATATATTGAGATGTGATGATTAGTTTTGTGCAGTACAGATTTTTGGAATTTTGACTATGCAAATTAAGATGTTATATACCATTTATTGAGAGATGTTTTACCTTTCCTAGAAAAAGGGATTATATTTCTCTATTCTTGGTGCTAGTTTAGGTGTGGTCTTGACTTTTGCTTTGAATATTCTCAGAATGGGTATTATGTTTATTCTTTTGTGGCTCCTTAGGTTACAAGTTGTTATTAGGCGAATGACATTCTCTTTGCGACGATTCAGATGGTGAATTTTTGAGACTTAGGATATTATTCTCTGTGTTGCCTGACTTGTAGCTAATGCAGTCTTAGGAAGATGTTAGGAATTAGGATTAATGTGGGTAAGTGAGTAGTAGATTTAGAATAAAATTTCCTTCTTTGAGCCAAGTACTCATTATATGCACTTCCTGTTGTTAGGTACGAGATTGGTATCTGGATTCTTTCCGTGACCTTAGATCCATTCCCGAGATCAAGGACACAAGTGATGAGTTGGACTTTACCCAAATGATAAAGATGATTAAGGTGAGACACAATAATGTTGTTCCCATGATGGCTTTGGGGGTTCAACAGTTAAAGAAAGGCCTGAAACCGAAGACTGATTATGAGGATCTGGATGAGATTCATCAGTTCCTGGATCGCTTTTACATGTCAAGAATCGGAATTCGCATGCTTATTGGTTAGCCCCATCTTGCTTACTTATATTTCCTCATTGACTTATTTTATTCTTGAGAATTATGTTTATTTTTGGCAATCAATTTTGTTTTTGTCACTAAAGATGGATACTAATCATGTTTTATTACTTCAAATTTGCTTGAAACTCAGGGCAGCATGTGGTGTTGCATGACCCCAACCCTCTTCCTGATTGTGTGGGTTATATACATACCAAAATGTCTCCTGTAGAGGTAGCACGAACTGCCAGTGAGGATGCCCGTGCAATTTGTTTGCGAGAGTATGGCAGTGCACCTGATGTTAATATCTATGGGGATCCTAATTTTACATTCCCGTAAGCTATTTTCCCTTCTAATTAATTATTTAGTTTATTATGCTTTTATTTGTTTGGCTATTTACTTCTTCTTCTTCTTCTCTACATGAAGTTCATTTCTTAGCTCATGTTAAACAAGGAATATGTTTTTTTAAGCCTTTTGCCTTGCATATATTAACAATAAACAAAAATGTAGTGTTGGACTCTTAGTAGGCATGTTGTTTGTCCAAGTAATGAATTACAATTATACTTTGTTCTTCTCTCTCTCTCTCTCTCTCTCCTTCCTATGTTAACTTTGTTTGCTTTCATATCCGATTACCAGGTATGTTCCAACACATTTACATATGATGGTTTTTGAGTTGGTTAAAAACTCCTTACGTGCTGTCCAGGAGCAGTTTATGGACTCAGACAAAGTTGCACCTCCTATTCGAATAATAGTAGCTGATGGAATAGAGGATGTTACCATTAAGGCACGTGGTTTTTTTTTTGATTTCCGTTTTTCACCCACAATCCATTACTCAACAGTTGTGGTCTGTCTGGATGGTAGGTCTCAGATGAAGGGGGCGGAATACCAAGAAGCGGTCTCCCTAAAATTTTTACATATCTTTACAGTACTGCAAAAGACCCCCTGGATGAGCAGTCAGATCTTGGAACATATAGTGTAGCAACAATGGCTGGGTATGGATATGGGCTTCCAATAAGCCGCTTGTATGCCAGATATTTTGGAGGGGATCTACAAATCATCTCTATGGAAGGATATGGTAAGTTAATTATAGTTCCGCATTGCACTGTGAATGGATCCAAGGATCCCTTAAACATATGTAAATCAGTGTCATTCCACTTTTAGTTAAAACTACATGCTCAGGATGAATGATGATCTGGCCTTGTAATAGCTCTATTGCTTTGTTTTCCTTGTGTCGATCATTCCACTTTTAGTCAAAACTAATGATTTGAATAGTCATCCTTAGGTTCATTCTGCAAATAGAAAGATGTTTCGTTCTCAAGTTAAGTCCGAAATATGTGCTTTCTCCTTACTGCTCCAAAAGAAAGACAACATATCATTTGGTGGTGGAAAGATGGTCCAAAAGAAAATATAAACTGAAATCATAACACTATTCTGGGTTGAAA
Source organism: Euryodendron excelsum (assembly GCA_033060915.1). NCBI lineage: Eukaryota > Viridiplantae > Streptophyta > Magnoliopsida > Ericales > Pentaphylacaceae > Euryodendron > Euryodendron excelsum. The sequence goes on from CM065399.1 coordinate 32,089,630, forward strand.
TGATCATCGTAATATTCCAAACTTTTCTTAGAAACCAAACTGAGCATGAGGGATGTACATTCATCCAATTTTTCCTCTATAACGGATTGCAAATTTTGCTTAGAACTATCTTTTCCTCCTCTGCTTTGTTTCAATATCTAGTCTTGAACTGTGCTTGAAATGCATGCTCCTGAGAATGAGGTGGGCTACTGAACTAAACTGAATCCGCATGCCCCAGATATTCTTGGTATGAGAAATCTAGGAATCTAATTTATTGGGGGAAAAAAAAAGATAAAAAGAAAAGAGAAACATAGGAATCAAGGGAAAGGATCAAACATATAAACTCAAAGGGTGGGAAAAGGTTAATGTTAGGAATGCCTTGTATGTTTGCATATGCGGCATTAGTCTTTTATTCACATAGTTATTCATGTTCCATCATATTTCAACTTTTCCATTGTTCTGATTTTTCATTACATTATCAAGTGTCAGTTTATTGCTTCATTAGTCTTTTCTGCCGCAACATTTGCTGACATGTAGGCGCATCGACAGGGACGGATGCATACCTTCATTTATCTCGCTTGGGAGATTCGCAAGAGCCGCTGCCGTAAATCAAGGCTGTGGTTGGGAACAAACTGTGACTGAGCATTGAAGTTTCTTAATCAACTTGTGTACAATAGTTAAATTCAATGCGAGGGAAATTTTTTACCGAAATTGTGAACAGAACAATTTGTCAGATTCCTAATTGTCCATCAAGTAGGCCGGCTTTCTTGTCATTTATATATACATATATATATACGTATATATTTGTGTTCTACTACTTTCCAGGTTGGTACAAGACTATAAATCAACTTCATTCCGGCAGGACATATGCGGAGGTTTCCTTGCAGGGGCCAATTATAAATTGGGTGGCATGTTCATATTTTTAGTTTATCAATTAAGTGCACCCAGCAGTCAAGGTTGCTCCTTTCTTTCATTTTCAGTTCCCATCATTATAATTGATAAATATGGGGCAGGTACGCAAGTGTCCGGCCGGAAGTCAATGTCTCATTTAAAAAATATAGGCAGCCGTAGAAAAATTATTCGATTTTAAGGGCTACTCTCTTTACTTATCTCACATTATAATTTGCTATGTGAGTCCAAATGACTAGCCTCAGCATTGTACTTTTGGAGCGGAGCATCAAGCAATGAATTTTTCCTTGCTAAGCGAGCATGTTCAGTGGTCTAAGTAATATTAAAAATTTAATGATAATTTTTATTAAATTATGATGAGTGAATACATTAATTATCTTGAATTAATAAAATAGTAAATAAAATTTAAAAAAAAATACCATTTGATAAAATCTAATAAGGTTATTCTCTTCAAATTTTTTTTACTACTCTTTAAATTTAAATTATTGATATATCCACCAATTACGTGTCACTATTTTGATAAGAATTATAGCCCAACCCTCAATACTAGACTTTTTTCTCTGCGCACACTTGCTAAACTCACCTTAGGCCCAACCAATGAGGGATGTGACTAGCGGCGGTGGAGCGAGATTTGCCCTTCTCAGGGCTTTAACCGTACCCAAATAAAAAAAAAAAATCAGCGGATAGTTATAAAACGTACATATGGCTTGGCTTGGCTGGGCTCTGGAACGGGAATGGTTATCGTAAAGTGCCAGGACCCACTCAGTAATAGCAGCCATTGCTCTTCCAGAGTGTCCCTCAAATATAACATTTAACAGCCAATGACATAAATCTCTAATTCATGCCAATTGTTCATCCCAACTGCCTATGGGATTTATATATGTGTCATCTATGATATGATGATTTAAAGCTCTCGATCTTCTCTTGTTTCGTTACAGCACAATACCAATTACAGTTGGCTCTGTGTCAAACACAAAACTTGAACTTCTTGGCTGGGGAATAATCTTTCTGCAGAGGGGTCACAGCATTGAAATCATCAGTGTCTTCTTTGCTTAGCACGTTTCCAAGACTGTCGACCTTTTATCTTCCATTTGTCAACCCCTCCAGGACGCTTTTCTTCTTCAATCTCTCGAACCTTGCGCTTCCTGCAAAAAGGTTTGATACACCATTAGAGAAATAAGTAGCACCACAAGCAAAACTAGCGGGTTACTGCCAGAAAAGACTCCTATGGAAAATTAAAGACTGATTAGCTTAACCTTGTGAGAGGGGTTTTAATTCATAAATTGCAAAAGCCTTTCATTTCCCTAGCATGTCATTCTAGGAAAACCATGAGGAGCAGTTACAACAAAGATAAGGTATGTTTGAATTTTAATACCAAGAAACACCCGTGCACACAATACTTATGCATTTCTTTCTTTTCTTTCTAAGATAAATCTTAATGAGTATTTATTATCTCACACACCATCCAAACGCCAGAATGGAAATATGTGCCTTTGGACAACGACAAATGTAATGAACTCTGCCTCACCTGTAGTCTCCAAGGGTACGATCAGAAAGTAGCTCATCAGCAAGGGTTGCTTTCCTCTCCTTCTTAGTAAGTCTACCTGTGAAGAAGTCTGATGCAGACTCAATCACTGTGCCCACCTGATTAATTGTAAAAAACACCAAATTGTTTTTACCATTACCTAAGAAAAATCAATTGAAGGCAACATGAAGGAATACATATGACAAAGTACAGCAGATGCTCCTCATGGTAATAATGATATATTTCTTGTCTGCAACCAAGGACTTGCCTGGAAATACTTGGGAACCATTTTTGATTTCGAATCACCCTTCTTGTAGTGCCTCTTTGGATCCATGACATTCCTCAACTGTAACATTAAAGAGAGACAAATGCAAATGGTCAATCCTTCTGAAATGAAGGAAAAGATGACAAGCCATCCTAGAAACAATAATCTGAATGCATGCCAAAGTAAAAGAATTATCAACTACCCAAGTTGTGGCAACTTGTGAAAGTAGATCCAGAGATGATTATGGAGCATTGTGTTTGCAGCACTCACTCAGAACATAGAATTGCATTTGATAGGAATAAAAAGAAATAGCACTTACAATAGACCATGCTGTGATCAGGAAAGACTCATTCAGATTCATTTAATTGGAAAATGATAGCACCAATTACAGCTGTGAATTTCTTGTTTAAGACACAACCCCCCAAATTTCTTGTTTACAAAGCAAAACTTACCCAAAAACTAATTAAGAAATTTAGGCATAGCACTGTATGTCCTGTGTTATATAAGGCTTTCATTTCACGCAACCAATGTTACCTACAACATAGATTGTTCAGTATGTGGAATGGGAATGTGAACATCAGCATCGTACACCACAAGCTCTAAATGTAGGCTTACATAGGTCACACAGGGTAATGTTTTCATGTACTACCATATACAAGAGTAATTTTGTCATAAAAAAGTATACATTTAATGAAACATAAAATGCATTGTTACTTTTGAAGTTTTCTTATATCCAAGACAGGATTTCCCTATGTAGAAGACTTCTTCCGAATGGCATAATTGTTTGATATATTACTTGATCTGCTGACTCCTACTCCTTTAGTATTGGGATATATCCATCGATACAACTGTAATTTTACAACTTGCGATATATCCTTTTTAAGGATATTTGATTCTTTGTAAATAGTTAAGCACTTCATGTATGGAATCACAGAAAATGTGATGAGAAGTCAGCAACTCCAGCAAAGTTTCCAGGAGGCAGAACAAGTATTTCAGTCACTAAGGTTTTAGTAATCTTAGTTATACCTATCAGAAAGCTAAAAAATTATTTCCAAGTAATGACTGACACCAATAAAATGCATTTCTTTAACCCACTATATGATCTGAATAGAGGGAACATATATTCTCATCCCAAGAATACTTCAGCCAAAAGCCTCAAGCAGCATTCACCAGCATTATAGACTAACGTGGAGTCAGAGAAAAATGAGCAAGAATCTTAACTTCAGTTTAGGTAGGCTTTTATCATAAGTTGCTACAGCATCAATTCTACGCTATGCAAATCAAGCCGAATAATTGATCAATTGGCAGGTGCAAATAAATTTCATGACAGGATGATTTCTAATGACCTAAATTTGCACATAGTAGGCACCCATACGACTACCAAAAGGTTCAGTAGAGCATGACCAAAGTCACATACTGACATATTTGCCAAGAACACAAAACTCACAACATAGCAAATACACAACGTCCTAATTTATATAAATATATATATATATATACACAAACGAGCCCCTTTTTCTTTGTACAAGTTTGGACTGTAAAAGAGAGCTTTTGTGGAATCCATTCATTGTCAATGCATCGAATTCAAAGATAAAACCAAAAGCAACATCTACAACCAAAGGGAACTTTTGGTTTGGAAAAGAACCTTGAGAAGTACGAAGTTATATTTTTTTTCATTGCTAAGTCATCCAACAATTTAAAATCACAAAGTGTCTTTTGATTGAGAAGGTTTCTTTTGATTTTTGTAAGTAATGGCCTAATGGGGAGAGCTAGCGAGAGGTGCATTCTCAAAACCCTCACTTGTGGATCATGCTTACAGAATTTAAGCTCATTAAAAATATAAGACAACCGTCTCGGATAGTAACATAACTGTACACGGTGATATAAGACAAGAAGAAAAAATAAACAAATCGCTGCACCTTGAGTAGCTGGAGATCTTTCTTCAACTCCGGGGTTAGGGTTTGGGCAGGCATGTCAAACCTATTTAGAAACCCATATCAAAAACTAAAAAAATTATTCACAGAAAGAATTACAAGGACAAACGATTCTCATCAAAATCCGCACGTACCAATTCTTCCCGGCTGTATCTTTGACTTGCTTCCTCAGTAATTTGTTCAACTTTTTTGGGTTGTTAGGTGGAACAAACAGGCCGTCAATAAGCTCCGTATTAGGTTTACATACCGCACTACTTTCAGGTAAAGTTCGAGGTTTATCAGACCCATTTTTGGTTCCAGATGAAAGAGGAGGCAGCCTCGGTTCCCATGAAAGGCCGATCACTGGCTTGCTTTTAGCTTCAGGCATTCTGATTTAAGCCTTCAATTCGAAAAAGATGTGATGTATATGCGCAGATACCCACACTGCAAACGTCACAGCCAGCGAGCGAGCGAGAGAGAGAGAGAGAGAAGAAGAGAGATGGCTAGGGCTTTTTTTGTTTCAAGAAGGTTACTACTTAATTAGGGCTTTGGAGTTGAAGCGCCTAGACTCTATATAGAGCCGTCGCAGCGATAGTTTGTACAGTAAATTTGTATGAATTTTTTTTTTTGTAAAAATAATATTTTTTATAAAATAAATCAACTTTTGGCTCCCTCTGTCAGTAATTATTTTTTTTTAACTTTTTGTTTGGTTCGTAGGAAGGAATTATAAGAGAGACGTGGGTGCGGCCGTTTTGAGCTGTTTTTCGTCTGATTATGATTGATAAAATAATTTACAGATAGTAAAAAGAGACGTGGTCAGATTTAAAACGATCGTATAACGCTATAATATGTTAATTTAAGACTACTCGTGACTCGCATGGTGAGGAAGATGGTTGAATCGGGTCATATCAGGTCAATAGTAGGGGGCATGACCGTTTTGAGGTATTTTTTGTCCGATTACGATTGAATGATTGGAAGAATAGTTTACAGAACACCAAAATCGAGAAGTGAATTTGGAGAGGGGGTTCGAACTTCTAACCTCCTTAATAGAGGCCAAAAACTCTGCCAACTGACTAGCCCTAGTTATAATCTTTTTTAATTTAGCTTAATAGAACATTCAATCTGGTTGAATAATAGCTTTTTTCTTTTATTTATTCGGTGTTATTTGGAGTTTATAAATAAAATTATTTCTCACAAATTAAAATGTTAAAATGGTGCTTATGCCCTTCTCAATTTTTTTATTTATATTTTTCCTTATTTCTAGTTATTTTCATATTTTAATCCGGTGAGAAAATAAATTTTTTTTTTTGTAATTTTTTTCACATATAACTGTTAACTTTAATGAAAATTAGCAGCTTTACTTTAATTCATACGATAAAGAGGTTCAGGTTTGAATAAAGAAGGTAAAGTAAAATTGAATCTAAACAGAATGGAGCAAAAGGTTATTTCTCCAATTAAAGAAGAAGAAGAGCTTAACTGATTAACTTGAAACTAACAAAAAAGAAATTGGTATAATAAATTACACAATTAGGATTGCTGCCTAGCAAAATCAACCCACTGCACTCTACATTCAGGAACTGTAAAAGCATTTCATATTCATTATTTCGTCCGTCTTAGTTGAGCCAAACAACTCGGCTAATCACTCGAATCATCATCAAGAAAATTCAGATCATCATCATCATATCATCATCATCATTATCGTCATCAGTGGCAGCACCAAACATTATTAACAGGATTAACATCCGAGGGTTTCACATCAGCCAAAGTTACCATCTCCAGGGATCCCTTCCTAGCCTCTGCATTGCCATCTTCATATTCAATCAAATCATCCTCATATGCATCATCAGCTTGTTCCATTTCATTATAAAGGATTTCCTACACACAAAAAAAAAAGATGATTTGAAGTTCCAGTCAAGTTTGCCATCACTGAAACCAGATCTTAAATAAGATTCAAGAGTGAACAAGCATGTTTACTTTAATAGCAATTAGCAAAACAGTTGAAAGTGCACAAGCTTAAGAGAAGACTTGAACCTAGATTGGGTATGAACTCCTGAAGTCCTAGTGCATACCAACTAGCTGACCTCATTATCATATTACAGTATAAAACTATTGCATGAGAAATATCTGAAAAACCAGTTCAACCTGGTGTCTACCCTCCAGATTTCATATTATGGGCAGTAGACCTAGTCCCTGAGCTATAAGCTCTTTAGAAGAAACAGGGAGCTGATTGATAAAACTGCCCACTTGCAACAAACAAACCGCTAAAAGAAATAGTGACTAGTTTTCAGTAACAACAAAATCCAGCATTTAGAAAGAATTAAATTCTTTGGAGAGAATCTGAGCTTGAAAGATACCTCATCTTCTGGCAAAGCTGGTTTCTCTGCATCTACAATCCAGTCATATAGTAAACTTTCTTGCAGAACACTGTCAAGGGAGATTGAGTCATTGGACCTTCTATGTACATGGCGTTCCCTAAGTCTCAAGTTGTAGTGGATGTAGATAAAGTCATTTAGTTTTTTCTGTGTTATATGATTTTGTCTTTGGCTGTGGAGCTGATCATATATACTCCATGGGTGCTCAAACCCAAAAGACGAGCATGTCTGACTCAATATGCGTACAGCAATTTGTTGCAGTTCCAAGCAATTTATTCCATCATGTTGCCACCATGCAGCTGGCAATGGAAGATGTCCTCGTCAGTCCATATTTATAGTTAATACAAATGAATGAATGGATTAAATTTCAATGTGCTTGCATAAAGAGATAGTAATATATGCATCTTTTTTTTGAGAGGGGATGGGGGAGGGTTGGGGGGTTTGTGATGCGTTGGGGGGTTTGCATGATGAGTTTACTCAGTGTTCCGATGCTATTACCTGATCTGATCTGGTAAACTAGGTCAGCATCACAGCAAAAATCAGAAATTGGGGAAAATAAATGTAAGAATGAACCTAAAAAAAAAGTGATTAGCTCAATAAGGAAATCCTAACCTGCATGGATGCAGAAATCCTTCTTCCATTGTCTGGCTCCAATCAAACAAGGCAAGAGTTTAGTCCACGCACTACATCTGGATGCTACAAGTAAGTATATAAAATTTGGATCAGACTAGTGAAAAAACAAATTAGTCCACCCCCACTCCAAAAAAAACACAGACCACTTTTTCTTACCGCTACATGATCAGGACGATATCGGTATGATGGATTCAGGAAGTAAGCAGCCAGATATAGAGGGTGGTGGAACAATGACCTCCAGTGATCATCTATTATACTCCATAAGTGTCCACATTTACGTGCGTCATCACCATGATTGTTTTTTATTGCAAGCTTTGCCCTGTACATGTCATTATAGATATATGGCATCGAAAGGCTTTCACCACTATTAATTTTTGAAATACCTGCATTATGGGGTCTACTGATTTTCTAACACACTGCATCTTATTCCAAAATGTGGCATTCAATACAGTTTTCTCCACCTGTTTACCCTCGTCAGATTTTGAGAACCGTGATGAAAGCCATTTATTTGATAGGAACATTCTTTTAAGACCAATCCTATGGTCCAACAGACTTTGCAAAGTAGCAAAACTTGAAGCATACCGGCTAACAGATGGCCTCAAAAGTTCCTGCCCCCCAGTAAATTCTTTTTTCATAAGATTTAACAACCCGATTTGAGTGTAAATGAACTTTGTAATCTCTTGACCATTCTCCATGCACTCTCCCACCTATTTTATATTCACAAAATCTTCCAGCATCCGATCAATACAATAAGCCGCAGAAGGAGTCCAAAATAAATTCTTTCTCATAGCTTCAAGCATTTTTCCAGCAGCCTGATAACTGGGAGTATTCTCAGTGATCACCTACAATTTGAGTTTTGGAAGGCCGGGGGAATGGGCGAGAGAATAAATCAACTAACAGCAGATTGAATCTAAAGATGAGAACCTATCAGAAAATTAGACTAAAAGAGAAGGTCAATTATACCTGCACTACGTTTTCCTCACCCATCTCTTCCACAACTTTGTCAAGCAACTTAAATAAACTTGTGGCATCTTCAATAACATTGGTGGCATCAACAGATCTAACAAAGTATATACCAGAGGGGCATGAAACTAAAAAATTGATCAATGTCCTCCCCTGTGAATCTTTCCAACTATCTGCCAAAATGGAACAACCAGTGACTGCCCAGGAAGCCTTGGACTCAGCTAAGTAGTTTTGGATGGTCAGAATTTCATCTTGCAGAAACCGAACAGATATCATTTGGGTTGAAGGGCCACCAAATCCTGTCCATGTTGACCAACCAACTCCAACATCTTATGAAAATATGGGGAAGTCTGCTGCATGTGAAGGAACTCCTGCGTGATAGAAGAATTTGCATATTGTAGGGACAACTTCCTTGCGAGATTTTTTGCTGGATCCCACCTTTCCATGTGTGTAAGATGCAGGCATCTCACTCTTTGGTGTCTTTGGAACAACAGAATCCAATTTTGGTCTTTTCATAAATTGTTCAGATCCACTACCAGGGGCCATACCTTTAAACGTCTTCCTTGAGTCTTTGCCCAATCTCTTATCTCCAAGTAACGGTCTTTCATTGCTCATATTAGCATCTTCCTCCTCCTCCTCATTATCGGAATGCATATAAAAGCAGAAATCTCCTTAGCATCAGGACGTCTATGCCTCTTTCCAGCGCGATGCCATTTCATCTTCTCTTTTATTTTAAAATACACTTCCTCAGGGGCATTTTTACAAGGTGCAACTTCTCCAGATATTCTAGCTAGATGTTGCTTAAACCGATTGATAACACCACTAACTATTTTCTCACAGTAATTGCATTGCACCTTTTTCTTCCTTTCATCCTGAGCAACACCATGCTCCACCCGGGGGTCAATGTATCCCAATGACCGAAGAGGGGCCAAATTTATAACCAAACCCTTATCACCAACAAATTGCTTTCCTTTGCTTCTATACCCATTGTGCTCTTCCTCCTCCAGTACATCATCATTGGATTGGAAACTCAAATATCCTCGTTCGGCATATTCAATTTGCCTAGGCTTCTTATTGAAATGACACCCTTCTAGATTTTCTCTCATTTTCAAACATACTTCCTCTGGAGCCTTACCACAATATGTGACTTCTCCAGAAAGTCAAGCTAAATGTTGTTTCAATCTGTGTATCCCTCCACTAACTATTTTGCCACAGTAATTGCATCTGACCTTCTTCTTCCTCTCATCTTGAGCAATGCCATGCTCCCATCCAGGGTCAACCAATCTGGTGGATCGATGCGATGCCATCACTTCAACCATTTGGGAAGTTGAAGTGCAGCTGTTTTTACCTTAATTTGACATGGCTGCATGACAACAGACAAAAAATATATAAGAAAAACTGCTACAATAAGCTGCACTGCATCACATTCAGCTTTTGAAATCCTACAACATTGAAGCTATAAAATTGAAATTCACAATATTGAAAATTTTGCATGGGACCTAACTAGTTTTGCTTTTACAAGACTACAGCCTTGACTTCAACATGCCACATCTAAACTGAACCAATTCTTCAGCATATGATTACTTTATTTTGTCTATTGCATCAAATAAAGCTTTCCTTGGAACAAAATAGGAATCGCAGTTGCATGACATACTTCGACTATCTGATGTGCCAAAAACCCTTCCAAGTGAAAAGCTTCAGCAGCATGCCCTCAATTATAAACCCCAGCTGGCCTCAAATTGCTTCTTCTTCCCTGCAAAAAATATATGCTTTCAGCACACTTCAGTACCGTGGCACATAATGTGTTATGGTCTGGCTACTGTTGTATTGTTCAATAGTGAGTCTGGGGATTGAATTATATGTTCCAAAACTTTCTAAAATGTGAATTAGATATGAAAAATCTCCAAAGAACAGTTCTGGGTAGTCAGTTCAAGGCCGTATGACCTGATTTTTTTTTTTTTTTTTGAAAATGGGACATTTACCACTATCCAAATAGCTAACTCTGTAATTTGAAAGAAAATGAATTAACAGGAATTGAATTGCGACATGGAATGAATTAATTTGAGCTCTTTTTCAATAATAAATTTGAAATATCAAAAAAAATAAGAAACAAATAAGAAAAATCTGTCATTCTGACAAATACCAAAAAATCAAATATTTGGAAAAGAAGAAAACTTTGCGACGTTACTTTTTCTTATAGAAGATTCACAATTGAATTAAGCTGAATGTTCTGTACCTTTGGAACTGAGGACTAGCTTCAAAGGCCTGATCGCAAGGATCTTGACAGTGTCTCTGAATTATCGTAGGTGACCGTTGAATTTAAGCGTCATTTCACAATTCATAATATAAATAAAATGTTTCATATACGTACACATATATGTATACAGATACGAGATATGTATGCATGTATGTCTGGGCTATATTAGTGATGTGGGAAGAAGAACGAGTTGAGATCGTCGGAATCGTGGCCCTCTGAGTAAAGGCGCTGGGTTGGGGTTGGCGTATTTTAGGGTTTGATGTTCAAAAAGCATTTTTAACACCACACATAACCCTTTATATTAACATTTTGTAATATTAACATTTTCACGTAGTAAAAAATAAAAAGTAAAAAGTAATAAATAAGAAAATTAATAAAATTTCGAAACGAACACTGCATGGTGTGACTTATTTCAACATTTATGATAAATTCCATCTAAATACACAGACACTCAAATTATAACAGAAATCTAGGTGCCATATTTGTAATAAACTGAAAAAAAAACTTTAATGTTTGTTTTAAAAGTTTAGTTTTAATGCACTGACAGTGTAAATTTTTTTTTACACAAGTAGGGCACTAGAATGAAACATGTATCTTTTAAAATTTAAGTACAATATAGACAAACATGACTCATAGACATTCATCACATTGCATTTAAGTGCGTGTAAAAAAATTTCACACTGCTAGTGCATTAAAATTAAATTCTTTTTTTTTAATGCCTTCTCAAATGCAAAATGGTATAGTTGGTTGTAAAGTAGAAAATTGGATTATTACTTATTCTGCTTATGACTTGCGTATAAGGACATTTCAATTGCAAAACATGACCCATGAACATGAAAGGATGGAACGAAACCTCAACATGAATCTCATCTCAGATTATGCAGATGAATTGGACAGTTGAAAGCAAATCAAACAATTTTTTACAATCACACTGGACAGATTTTTCTTTTCTTCCTGCCGGCCATTTATCCTAGCTAATTGACTTCTGAATCGTGAAACATTAGTATATGATCCATAAAATTATGTAGAACCAAAAACAACCAGGATCATCGATGTAGTAGTACAAATCAGAACATTAATCATACCTCCAACCATTACCATTAATCATCACAAGAACACACTAATCCTTGCAGTTAATTATCTATCAAAATTTTTCTAGATGACAGCTTGCTTGGTCACATTGCGAATGTCTTTACAGACTCCACAGCAAGTTTTTTATTTTTATTTTTTTGGGTGAAATAGGGAGTTTCCCCAGGAAAGTTTAGTCACTATGGTATTATGCAGTACTCAATCTGCGTCGTGCACATAGCTAGGAGCTTCCTTCGCTCCTCTCCTGTCGTTTTTATTCCGACATATTTCCATCTACCAGCATTTTCATATATATATATATATACTGGCTAATATATGGCACATAGGGCCCACTAACATTACAAGGCTTTAGCTCAATACAGAGGATTTAGGACAGGAGAAGATACAGAGGAGATCATTCCGGAGAAAGTATTGGAGAGGATTTAGGACTAACCCTCCTTATAACTGCATGCCATCCATGCATCTCTATGAGTACTTCTCAACCTCTCTCTTAATTAAATTAATTAATTAATTAAGAGAGGACTATTAATTGTCCTAAGCCACAAGATCGATCTAATCCCAACCTAAACTTAACAAAGTCCCATTTCCATCTACAAGGGATGACCAACCACGTACAAAACTTCATTTCCATTCCTTCCCAATTTGGGATTCCCATGTATATAACTAATAGCCTCAGGCTTGATTTTCAAGGCTGAATGGATTCTCCCTCTATATCACAAATGGCTGGGGAATTATATGTATATATCGACCACCTTTACGCCAACGTCACTCGTTCAAAAAACGGAAGGAGACCAGCAGCAAAAGAAGTAGCCGCATATATATATTGAAGGTGCAAGGAGGCAAGTTTATCATCGTAGGAGTCTCCGGTATCCTAGTTGTGGCGGTGCTCATTGGTCTTATTGCCGGTATAAACAACCATTACGATTCTTCACATTCCGGCGGTGATGAGGACGACTTGTCAACAACCTCAAAATCTGTCACTGCCAGTTGTTCCCCAACTGACTACAAGCAAGCGTGCGTAACTAGCCTTAACTCGGTCGCCAACAATCAAAGCGCCACCCTGGAAGACCTGATCCAGGCCGCCATCCAATTCACCATCCAAGAGGTGAAAGCCGCATTAGCAAACTTTTCGACCATTGGGAAAGTAGCCAACGATTCTTACCACAAAATGGCCGTCGAGGATTGCCAAGATCTGTTGCAATATGCCATCGACGAGCTTCAAGCCTCCTTTTCAATAGTGGGCGATAGCAACTTGCACAATGCGAACGATAGAGAAACCGAGCTCAAGAACTGGTTAAGCGCTGTGATTTCGTACCAGCAAACGTGCCTCGACGGAATTAATCAGCCGGAATTGAAGAAAGCAATGACAAACGGCTTCTTAATGCCACCCAGCTTACAGACAATGCCCTGGCCATTGTTTCAGCCATTTCTGAATTTCTAACTGCCTTCGATATCTCTGTCAACAATCTCTCGAACTCTTCACGAGAAATCTGATCAAGTTGAACAAGATGAGTACCCTGCATGGTTTTCCAGCACAGACCGGAAGCTACTGCAGAGAAACCAGAACAGTAACCAGTTGAAGCCTAATGCAGTTGTAGCGAAAGACGGGAGTGGACAATATAAAACCATTGCTGCAGCTCTTGCAGCCTACCCAAAGAACCAAAAAGGGAGATACATTATCTACGTCAAGGGACCAAGTTAACGTCTTCATGTATGGAGATGGATCCCGGAAGACAATCGTCACTGGAAATAGAAACAACGTTGCAGGTTTCCCAACCTTCACGACTGCCACCTTCAGTGAGTCTCTCTCTCTCTCTCTGGAGTACTGATATTGATTGATATATTCTTCCAGCGGCCATTGGAAATGGGTTTATAGCAAAGTCAATGGGATTTCAAAACACAGCAGGCCCTGAAAAACATCAGGCCGTGGCACTTCGAGTCCAGTCTGACATGGCTGTCTTCTACAACTGCTGGATGGATGGGTACCAAGACACATTGTACACACAAGCTCATCGCCAATTTTATCGCAATTGTGTCATTTCCAGTACCATTGATTTCATCTTCGGTGACGCCTCTGCAATCATCCAGAACTCTCTGATCATAGTAAGGAAGCCCATGGACAATCAACAAAACACGGTCACTGCTCGTGGAAGAACAAACCCGAAAGAGCCCACTGGTGTAGTCATCCAAAACTGCCGGATTGTCCCTGATGACAAGCTCTACCCTGTGAGGTTTGAAATTCCGACCTACTTGGGCCGGCCATGGAAGGAGTACTCGAGAGCTATCATTATGGAATCTACATTGGCAGATTTTATCCAACCAGAAGGATGGATGCCCTGGGCCGGGAACTTTGCTCTGAACACCTGCTACGTTGCCGAGTATGCAAACCAAGGCCCGGGTGCCGGTACCAAAAAGAGGGTCAACTGGAAAGGTTTCAAGGTGATCACAAACAGTAATGAGGTTCTTCCTTTCACGGCCGGTCCATTCATTCAAGGACAGCTATGGCTGCAGGGCACTGGTGCACCATACTTCCTTGGCCTGAAAAACTAATCAAAACAACACCATGCCTGCTATACATTGAAGAATTGAGGAAAGACTCAAAATTACTTAACCTAGAAAGTTAGATGTTTTTAGGGGTTATGCGGGGATGAGAGGACGGAAACTAATGGCCGTCCCCACCTTAACTAGGATGAAAGTTGTGTCACTGTACATTACCGGACGCCATTGTCCATGTAATTCTTCTTGAGATTGCTGAAGTTTTGTTTTTTTACCATCTTTTCTCTCACATTGTGGCTGAAATATACAGGGCTGAAAATAAAGAGAATAAAGAATTAAATGCATCAAATGCCATCTGCATAGCTGTTTGCATATAAATACAACTCTCAAATTCATTCATTCTCATCCTTGTTCACAAAGCAGATAGACATGCGCACGCATAAAAATCACCAATACTGAAGAAATGAAGAGAAGGGGGGGGGGGGGGGGGGGGGGGGGGGCAGGGGGGGGGGTTGTTACGAGCAGTCATAACTCCATGATTCAAGGAATCTCCAATTGCTATAGAAGTAAAAAGAGAGATGAAGCCTTGCAAGTGTGAATTCAGCCAGCACAAGCCAATAACTCAATCTCTAACCAACAATGGGCGCCTAATATATTCCATCATCCTTCTTCCTTAAGTACGACTGCTAGCTTGCCGTCATTGAACAAATGTTCACTTACATCAATAGGCTGTTACAGTGAATGCACGATTATCCTCCTATGACTGGGGTCATTGTATGACCAAAATTTTTATTCACCCTTTGGATAGATCATCACAGACTCAGAAGACCTTTACATTTCACCGGGGAACCCCATTAATGCAACAACAATCATTTTACTATCAAAAGGTAAAGGAGCTTCCCCGATGGGACAGATATTTCAGGGAACCCCACCCCAACATAATAAGGAGACGTTTCTCCTAGGAGTAGGATTCTAGCCCACAAACCTCCAAACCAAACTAAGAATATATGTAAAACTTGATTACAGATAAGCAGGATACAAAAAAGAATGGTGATTGAACAAGCTAGACCAGGTCTGTTCACCATTCAACCAATTCAATATTGAGAGCTTCTAAATGACTTATGTGCCAGTATCTTAAATGACAAATACCATTTCATTACTTGATTAGTCCATTTTAAGTGCTTCCTAATGCCCCCATGCTGTTGCAAGAATATTTGTCCGTGTAATGGACTTGCAACCATAGTTTAAGCCTATAACATCTTCAAGTCCTACCACAACCTAATGTCAGAACCTCGAATATGCCTTTTGTTTTTTGGCAACTAACTTAGGCTATGCCATTAATGTAAAGAATCTACAAAACACACAGACTGTATACTAGCAGCTTAACATAAACAAGCTCAAAGCTTATACATTTTGTTCTTGGTAAGTAAATTATATATATTACAGAAAGGAACCAAGGAAGTGTCACCCGATTCCACCATAGAGAACCGAAAAGAAACGATCTATACTAGCTACACATCCAATCTTTACTCAAGCAACTCTACAAAATCCAAAAAACTGGTTTAAGGATGGATCAACTCTCCCTGAGAACAATTATACAAAAGACAGTAAATTTTACTTCAATCTAACAATAGGCTCTTCCCCATTCAAAATTCTTCCAGTTACGATCTTCCCAAATGATCCACATTAAAGCTCAATGCACCAAAACCAAATGTTTTTCCTACTTTTCCCCACTTTGGCCCCCTCCAACTATGAATAATATCCCAAACATTCCTAAGAAACACCCACTCTATACCAAACATTCTGAGAATCAAGGACCAAAGTTCTCTAGCAACTGACTCCCTATCCTGCTTACATATACAACACCAATTAGCATGAATTTGCCGCCTCTTAATAAGGTTACCAATGGTGAGAATCTTTCCATGCACTGCCATCCACACAATAAAAAACAACCTTAGATGGAGCCTTTTGACACCCAAACCCCTTTCTAAGGAAAAGATGAATCCCTAGAAACCACCAAAGATTAAACATACAATTCAAACTTCTGAGTTTTACTTCAACAAGAGTAACCAAAAGTTTAGACTTCACTCTTCATAATATTCTTATCAAATCTTGTTTTCCTCAGTAAATGTCTATATTCTTTATAAACCCCAACAAGAAGGATAACTGTGACTCAACAACCGCAGAGATTCAACATGACAAATTCTAGCAACCATTATACACTATCAATTTTCTTTTTCTTTTTTTCTTTTTTGCCAACAGGTTAAATCTGCTCAATTAACAAATCAATAGGGAAAAGATACTGCAAAGCAGGACAGCAAACCAATAAGCAAAGTCACACCACCCCATGAAAAAAGAAATAAAAGGAACGCAGAGACTTTGTACTTTGCCATTTGGGGAGAAAATGGTGAAAAGTCAAAAGAACATTTTTGCGATTGAAAACCAAAAGAAAACGCTGACAGATTATAGAAGAAGATAAATTCAGCTTAGCAAAGTACGAAATGGACCTATAGAATCATAAAGTTGAAAATCTGATTACAGACAACCTAATTCTAAATCATGTCTACAGGTCTCTTCATACATCCAACAGAGAAGAAGATGAAACACTAACTAAATATTCACACATTCATACACAGAAGCTACCTTGCTAAATCACCAATCCTCCTCTTTGCAGCTGTTTTCAGAGACCCCGAAACAGCAGGCCCAATTTGATTTTGAATCCGTTTTTGTGCCAAAACGGAATCATTAACTTTGGGTCTTTGCTTCTGGTGCTCTGCCATTGGTTTTGAGTTCATTTTCGCTTTGGGTGTCGCTTTCTCCTTCTCCTGCTTGGCAACTAGACAAGCGACTCGGTCCAAAGCTTCCTTGGCCCTGTTCCTGGCCAGAATGGCTTCTTTAACTCTCCTTTCGGCTTCAACCCTAGCAATAGAGGCCGCTTTATTCATGGAGGCCGAAGCAATTCGAGAAGCTGCCATCAGTTGCATTGCCAAATGCTTATTTATTGCCCTCGGTGGTGCTTGTGCTTGTTCTCTAGCTGATTCTCCGCCACTGCCTCTGAATTTCTTATTGGGTGAAGAAGAGCCGACGTGGAAGGAGAAGTAGTTAGGGTCGGAACAGGGAGGGCACTGGTAGCGAGGAGGAGGGGGGAGATCGGGAAGGCCAACGCAGGAGAGGTGAGAGATGGAAGGGCAGTGGAGGCACATGAGGCGCTGGTGAGGAGGGGGAGGATGGTCGCCGTAGAAGTCGAAGCAAACGGGGCAAAAGGAGCCGGAGTGGTGGTGGAGGACGCAGGGGGTGCAGAGACGACGGTAGCTGCCCCGGTGGCGGACGTTGTGGAGGAAGAGACGCTCTTCCGAGCCACAACTGCCGCAGCATTCCGACAGTTGATGGTGGTGATGTATCTTCATCGTCATCGTTGGACTTGTAACATTTGAATGAAGCTTTCCTTTTTGTCCGTCCGACCCACCCACCCCGGGTGGTGTGTTAAATCAAATTTGAAAATCCTAGTAACAGAAATTAGGGTTTTGTTAGGGAAAAAGAGAGAAGCGCAATGCGGCAGGAGAGCTACAATTGGCGTCGTGGTGGTGGTGGTGGTGGTGGTGGCAGCGGCGGCGGCGGCGGTATAGATAGATGATCAACGGAGACTTTGGGTCGGAAAAGTGCTGGAGGAATGGGGGGGAGGTTCTGAAACAAGTCTGGGAGTAGCAGATAGATGGGAGGCGGACAAAAGCAACTTACCTGTGCTTCAATTCCAGATGTTCCCTTTCTGTAACTACAAGTGAATCCGGTCCGTCCGATTCTCCTATCAAAACATTCTCTCTTTTTTTTCATCAAATATATATATATATATATATATCTTAAAAAAAATGTTGGACTAAAATATTTGCCACAACATTTTCATTCAAACATTTCGTACTGGAAAACAACTTTGATGCAGCTGTTTATTCACAAGTGGTGGAGGGTGACCCCTTTTCTCGTGCTTGGCACTTGGAAGAGTCGGCGGACGCACTCACCGCTCTACTGTAGAGATCTTTTTATTATTATATTTATGTGATGTGATAATTTATTTAATTAATATTAAAAATTAAAAAAGAGCTCATTATATGGTGAATTTTTTTTTTGTTAACAAGATGTTTTGGAGTCAATTTATGTATATTTTAATTAATTTTATTCAGTCTCTTGTTTAATAGAAATCAAATAATTACCTAACCATAGACTTTAAGAGTGGCCCAACTCCCAAGAAAAAAAAAAATAAAAAAGATAGTGGACTATTACAAAAATTTACATTAGTACTTTTATTATTTTGTCTTTATTAATCGAATAAGATGTGCATAATATTAATAATTTGTTAAAATTTATAAAATAATTTGAAAAGTTAAAAAGAATACGACAGATACTCACCAAATCTTAATATTTGTTTTTTATAATAATATATATTATAAATATTATCTTATATGAACAGTGACATTTTAAATTTTAAATTTTAGTCATATAAAAAAATATACATACACATGTTAAATGTCACATCACGTCATCAACAGTGACCATGAAGTTAAAAAGAGTGGCGGTTCTTCTCACTTAAACGGTGGGCGTGGGGTTGCATATCAGAGATGAATATTAAGCGAGCCTGGGTTGGGTTTATACCCAAAAAAAAAAAATTTATTGGGTTTAAAATTAAATTTTAATTTATTTAATTAAAAAAATTACATTCTCAAATTCATTTAAGTTCATCCATTTAACAAAAAAATTTGTTTAATATATAATTTTTTTTTATAAATGATATTAAATAACATAAATTTTAATTATATATGCATATATATATATATTAAAATATAAAAAATATATTATTTTATATATATTTTAGGCCGAGTGGAGCTTCAAAGACATAATTTATAAACATGCATGAACGGATCTACCAAGTTTGCTGGCCTATTGCCACCCTCAGTGCATCTCCTTACTAACGTTGAGTTTAATGCGAAGCAGCATAGCCACCTCAAATGTGACAACAAACATTGGGTTCTCATGGATTCATTCCTCACTAATAGTGATCCAATAAAGCACCCCAATTCTATGTTTTTCTTTTCTTTTCTTTTTTTGCATTCATTGGAAGCCATAATCTCCAACATTAAAAAAAAAAAAAAAAACGTAAGGGTCCGTTTGGTTTTATTTTTTGTTTCTGTTTTTTGTTTTTTCACAAATGAAAACATAAAAAAATACTAAAATAGATGTATTTTTTTATTCTAAAACATTGATACAGTACTTTTAGCGGAACGGTAACCTATAAATGTCATCATTAGACCATAAAAAACAAAAAATAAAAATAAAAAACAGAAACAGACAACAAAAAATAAAAATTGACAGCACTTCCAAACAGACCATAGTTACAATGTCTCAAAATCAAATGCCAAATATAACGCAAATAATAGGAATTACATCCCCCGGCACGCGCAGTCAGTCGTTTACTAAATATATAACTTGAACAAAACCTAAACCAACACCCTCATCAACTGGTTAATCAATCATACATTGCTAGCTACAAGCCTACAGTGGAATCTTCGGAATTAATATGCATTTCCCAAGTCTAACTTCATATTATTAGCGTGTCCAACAGTGGATATTGCTTGCCAATGCAACAAATTTTCTTGAAGAGTTCTAGTCAAATTACTAGCGTGCATGTGACCAAATGCAAAACCGCCTTTGTTGATACCACAGTTTTACATATTTAGGCAACCCTTTAAAGTAATGAATTATCATTGATTGCACCAATCAGCAAATGAGTCAGACTATGAACAATTCTTCTTGAAACAAAAATCCGGCATTAATTTGGATTTTCTCATTTGAAATGATGCGTGATTTTGAGGACAGAGACTACCAATACAAGGGAATGTTGAATGAGAAGCTTAAAATGGCAGATGGCAGTGGCTTGATTCAAGTATACAGCATAAAGGTTGGAGACAAGTCTTTGCAGTAATTTAGTCTTGTTCACATCTAATTGAAGGGTTATTTAAATTGCCCTTTACCCAAACAAGTATTAATTACCATTTACCTGCAGCTAGCTGATCTTATCTTTGTCTTCTTGTTTTTAAATTGGGTTCCCCCCCCCCCCCCCCCGGGCGCCAAAAAAAAAAAAAAAAGATCCATTTCTTTGGTTGCCATGAAACCAAGTGGGAATCAACTGATCGAGTAGTGAAGTGTTCCACTGTTTAATTCCAACCCCTCATTCCATTTTCTTTAAATATACTAACACATCCATTTGTCTAAGATGCAGCAATATTACAATTTACAAGTTGATTCTAACTCAATTTCCCAACTGGGCTTGTATGCATTGTTTGAAACTTTCTTCAGAACTCTCTACTCAAAAGTTTATGGCTTGGCTAAACAACTATTGCATTTCATATATATAACTTGTTTCTGCAACTTGAGCAAAGAGTAATAAGAAGTGCTTCTGCATTTTTGAAATACTAATTACAGGTCTACTTCTGAGATTTAACAAAGAATTAAAAAAAAAAAAATTCATAAATTTCTTCCGATGGCCAATAGATAATTTTGACTAGGCTTGTATCTACATGGTGTTTCCTAGCTTAAGCAACTCCCGATGCTCAAACTTACAGGGTCATCAGCTCTTGACTTGATGGGACACCGAGATCATTTGATAACTTTTTACACAACTGCACATATCAGATGTTTGAATTTTGTGTTAGTAATATAGCAATATATCTTTTGTCACAGAGAGGAGAGAGGGATCGAGGAAGAGAGAGAGAGAGACCTGTCTATAAACTGTTGAATCTCCATAGGATTTTCTTAATTCAACTACATACAAGGACGGGCTTATCTCAAACACCTGCCACAATTACAGGCAAATATGATCAACATGTATACTAAAAGTCAAAACTGTTGGTGATTTGAGTGCCATTGAGTTTAAGTTTCTTCAGTACAAGCTAGTTTGAATAGCAAATATTACTTACTTCTGCTGCAACTGAAAGGCTACCCGGGCTCTTCTGACCTTTGTTCTCTTGCATCACCTTAAGCTAAAAAAATGGACACCAGTATTACCAAATTCTCAGTAAAATTGCCTTAAAAATTGGCATGCTTTTAATTTTAAACCTCATCAAATTGGAGTATTAGCAAATTGATTCTTTAACACCATCAATTAAAGAATACATTGCGAGCCTAGAGCTTTTCAAAGGGGGAAAAACACGAACCCTTCCATTTTTCTTCTGGACTCGAAATCCCATCTGAGTTACGATATCCTCAATCCTCTCTAGCAATTCTTTTGGGGAGTGGTTGGATGTAAATCTGATCTTCCTTTCCGATATATCCTAAATAACTCAAACAAAATTCATATGTTTGCCGTCAATTTTCCTGGAGAATAGGTTAACTTACACTGACATACAATCAGAACCATTGACAAATATATAATGTTACGACGCTAATAGTTCTGTTTTTCGGGTTTGCACCTCTTTTTCAAAGAAGCCAGAGAGATCTAGGCATGATGACATTCCAATCAGCTGAAAGGCATTGATAAGGGTAGGCGATTCTGGATTTTTCTCTGCTTCAGATGGCTACACCATAGAGAGTACATAATCAATTGGGGCACAAAACCACTAAAATATAACCAACAAGGAGTTAAAAAAAACAAAGGCTTATATATGCAAGTTCATGATACCACCTCATGTATTGTCAAGGCTTCATCATCTATGTATATACTTTCTTCTTCGTCGTCAGGATTAGCAGGACTATAGCCTTGCTTGAACCATTCATCTGCTTTAATCTCCGCCATTGTTATCCTTGTAACCGGGTTGGGATCAAGAATCCTCCTTATCAAGTTCTGAGCTCCTGGGGATAGCCATTTCGGTATCTGAGCATCTCCCTTGAAAATCTGAAATGCGTTGAGAGGATTAAAGAAATTATCCAGCCTAGATGTAAGTACAACTGAGAGTGATTCTGTACCTTCTGATATAGAACAGCAAGATTTCTATCATCAAATGGTAGATAGCCTGTGAGAATTACATACAAAATGACACCACATGACCAGGCATCAGAGGTGGCACCATCATACCCCCTATTAGCAAGGATCTCAGGTGCAACATAGTTGGGACTCCCACAGGTTGTATGCAGTAACCCGTCATCCTAATAATGTTTAGAGAGACAGAGAGGATTGAGTTTAGCTAAACCACAAAAATGTGCCTTATTGAGGCGTGGAGTTATAGGTGCCATACCCTAAAATGTTGGGGCAATGCACTGAGGCCAAAATCAGATATCTTTATGTTTCCTTTCGCATCAATGAGTACGTTTTCTAGCTGCATATCAAAACAGAAATATTTGTAGGAGAATGACAAAGCAAGAAATTTCAAAATAGTGGCACGCATATACATTCAACAAGAGAATAACTAAATGCGTGTATTCCTATTTGGCATACAGTTCATTGGGCTACTTTACTCCTAGAGTTTGTCATATAATTATGTTTTTGAAGACTGGAAATAACCTTGAGATCGCGGTGGTAGACGCCTTTGTTGTGACAATAACTAACTCCGTCGATTAACTGTTGGAAGAGCTTCCTTCCTTGAGCCTCCGAAAGTTTCCCTCTTGTTGCCTGTAAAACCAGGAGCAGCAGCCTAATAAGGTTAGTGTGTCACAATGGACTTCAGATTTTTTTGAGTCTAGAGGACAAGAAACCCATTGGAAGTTATGTTGGGGGAAAAGCTCCTTACAATTCTGTCAAACAATTCACCACCAGTCACGTATTCTAAGACCATGTAAATCTTGGTTTTGCTTGCCAGGACCTGCTTATTCATCATTAGAAAAATGAGAAAGCCAATCAGAAGGATTTCAACTTACAGCAACCATTTTTTTCTTCTAGAAAACATCAGCATTTATAGAACCATAAATGATCAGGAATAGAACTTCTATTTGTATGATGAAGAGTATAGTGTTCTTGCTTTCTGTGTCTCCTCCAAGCCAGTTCTTGTATTGTTTGTCCTGTAATATTTTTTGTATTTGTTGTTTGTTTTGTTTTGTAAATGTAACTATTACCACCCCAACTTTCCCCCAAACCCCCAAAATAAAATTAAAAAAAAAAACAAAAAGGAAGAGAGAAAAACTATAGCATGGACAGGACAACAGAGGGGAACTGAAGTATAAAATAGGATTAGTTCGGTCGACAATGAAGGTTAGGAAGATGATGAAGCAACCAACTATAGTGGGCAGGATGACAGAGCCCTGACGAAATGTACGTATATATGGAAATGTATTCTCGCAACTCTTATTTTCTTAGTTTTGTCAGCCTACGGAAACCAAGTTCAATGTAGCTAGTAAAGTCCAAAACTGTGGTTGGCTATTTGCCAGACTAGTAGGTTACTCGGCAGGCATTTGACTCCCCATGTTATTACTTTGGAGAGGAGGCAAGTTTTTAGCCAGTTGTGACTTGCACGCCAATTCTCGTCTCCCCTTCACGTTACATTCCCAAATCCACTCTCTAGCTGTGCTGTTCGTATATGCAAAAAAACAAAAAAGAAAGGAAAAGAACGCCCCCATGTATATATTGCCCATATTATGGCAATTGTAATTGTAACGATACTAGTAGTATTTTCATTTACATTTTTGGCTTCATATTTACAAAGAACAAAGATTTTGTGCCTAGGTATGCAGCGATTCCGAGTCAAAAAAAGGGGAGAGCAAAAATAAAATATGGGAGAGAGCAAAGCACGTGGGTTTTTTTAAGACGCGGCCCACATGATCCATTGTTATCCGGGGCGGTAGAAATTTCTAATCCTAACATTAGTGTTACTAATTAGGGAAACTTGACGAAGTGTATGAGTGCAATGTATTCTTCCTTAAACCATCGAAAGTAATACATTGCGTGTGGGATTGGTTTTGGACCACTAGAATCTTTTTTATAGATATTTTTTGGGGTGGGTCTTGGCCTTGGCTGGCTTTGATTGGGAAAGGGCTGGCGTGGGGGCAATGATGTTTTAAATTACTTGTCCGTGTATTTCAACCTTATCCAATACATAATAAAGGCAAATAAAAAAAAGTAAAATAATATTCTTTTACAAAAAAAATTATTAAAAAAATAATGTAAAAATAATAATATTATAATTAAAAATCATCATAATAATTATTTTATTTTAAAAACAAATAATTATTATCTAATTATATTATTTGAATAATTTTAAATTTTTTTTATTTATATAACATTATACAAATAAATCGATGTAGAAGCTTAGGGCCTGTTTGATAACGTTTTTTGTTTTTATTTTTTGTTGTATGTTTTTATTTTGTGTTTATGTTGTGTGTTTTTTATGATCTATAAGTGGGCATTTATAGATTATCGTTGTGTCAATAGTACTAGACTAATATTTTGATAATAGAGAACACACCTATTTTAATATTTTTAATATTTTTTAAATTTTGTAAAAAAATAAAAAAATTTAAATAAACACTATTTTTTATTTTTTTTAAAAAAAATAAAAAACGTTCCCCAACAGGCCCTAATATTTATTATGATCGAGTTTGGGATCAGTCAAGTCATTGGGTCGGGTCAGGTCAAATCAAATCATTGGTGATGTAACTGTCAGCTCTAAACCATTGGGATCCACGTGAGACCCACCCACGTGCCAATCTTACTTGTAAAAACATCACCGTTATTGTCATTAAATTAAATGAAATGAATATTAGGATGGTAACAGTAGTAATTGACGTACATAAAGCCTCAAAGGAACATGTATGTGGCTTAGGACGAAGGTTTGGCCAAATACCCAATCACTGACGACTGGCAGATATAATATACTCCATTCCTCTCTGTCTAGCTAGGCCCCCACAAGAAGCAAAGAATCACTCGTTACCCTCACTTTAAAATATTAAAATTGAAAAAAAAAAAAATATATATATATATATAGATACATATATATCTTTAGCTTCTCCTATGGGAAATAAAAAACTGAGGCCATGTGTTAGGTCTACCATGGAAACCTCAGAGTCACAAGTCACAACATAAGTTTTCCAATTCTTTAACTGGTAAATGATAATTATAAATATGTGTATATACATATAAGTAGAACTAGATTCCTTCCTCCTTTCATGGCACAAAATCAGCTTCTCCCAATTGTTAGAAAAAAACAAAAAAACATAACAAATATCCTCCTCCTCCTCTCTCTCTCTCTCTCTCTCTCTCTCTCTCTCTCTCTCTGGTGGCAGTAAGTCTGTAGTAATTCTTTGAGATGCTTTTTTCCTATATATATACGTACTGAAAATAGAAATAACCTCACACACAAATTGTATTTGTACATACCTCGTGTAATCTGACAACGTTTGGGTGTTTGAGAAGCTTCAAGGTGCCAATCTCCCTCTTTATCTGCAATAATTCCCAATGCCAAAATTCCTTCTATTGTCAGCCTTAAGACGAAAGATATGATTCAGTGTTGAGATTAATTAAAGAACTCACCCTCCACCCCTACAACTCCTATATTACTACATACTATCTATAGCATTTTCCATATATATATATATATATAAGCCCATTATGGAGGAACCTAAAGAATGAGGCGGAGACAATTAGGGAGAACTGAACTAACTAGGAACACGAACCAAATTAACCATACCCAAAAAAGAAAAATAGAAGGCCAGTGCGGAGGACCACACACACACATAATTGTCACATTGAGAGGGAGACAGGTAAGGAGGTTTCTCAAAACTGTAAGTTCCAGATGTGTATATGTCACAATTCCAGACAATTCAGCCACCGCAACCCTCTCAATGTTACTTCAGTTTTGAAAGTTCTATTTGTTTTTAGTTTTTTTTTTAACAAGAAGCCACATGAAAAATTCATAACCAGAATAATTTGGAATTAAACAAAAAAAAAAAAAATAAGCATATGTATGCAAGCAATGAAAAATCTAAACCGAAAACCAACACCCAAGAGAGAAGGAAGGATGTTGATGAGGAGTGGAGTAATGAAGAAGCCAAGAATTAAGGTGCATATATATATATGATGATGATGATGATGGAAAAAGAGAAGAGAGACCTGATCGGTGATGTTGAGGTCAATGATTCTGTTCTTCTCTAAGATCTTGAGGGCGAATGCCTGGCCGGATTCCAAGTTCTTAGCGTACTTCACCTTCCCGAAATTGCCTTCTCCCAGTGTCTTCCCGATCTCATACTTACCCAGTCACATGCCCTTCTTCTCCTCCTTCCTCTCCTCTTCTTCCTCCTTCCGACCAACTCGTATCATCCAACACCTTAGCCACCCACAGAATTATATCACAACCACTCTCTCTCTCTCCCTCTCTGATCACCACCAGTACCACTCTGTATATATATGGATAGATATAATTGAATCTCTATCCCTATCTATCTGTTTGATAGTCTGGATGAGAAATTCACCCAACAACAGGAGTTGGTTTCTCTGTCTGATCTCCCTCTCTCTCTCTCTCTATATATATCCCTCCTCCTCCTGGACTCACCCAGCTGTTCAAACCGTTGAAACGGGTATTATAATTATTGGCTGGGGGGGGGGGGGGGGGGGGGGGGGGGTGTGGTGTTTGGAAAGCAAAAACAATTTAGATATATAGAACGGTGTATATGTGTAGATAGATGTATGGTTTGGGTCACATGATGATGATTTATCGCCTCGTGATTCATCTGCAAAGCCCCACCAAATTTGTCTTGTGGTTGCAAATTATTAGAAAGAGAAAAGCTTTGGCCTTTTTACCTCCCACCCCCCTGTATTTATTAATTCCCGGTTGGGTTAGGTATGCTTGCACCGTATTTCAACGTCCAACATGGCAACTACACAGATATACACTTCCTACTAATTGTCATCTACGTGTCTGTGTGGATATATACATATAGATATATATAGATAAATATACCATGAATATATACATATAGATATATATATATATATAGATGAAAATACCTCTCACATATATGAATTCTGATTTTTAGGTATTACTGAAGTTATAATTTTTAAGTTTTAATTTTTAATTAATTGGTCCCCACAATAAAACTTGTATATATGAGTGGCAAATGAACTCTACCATTGTGTGTAACCATGGTAATGTTATATAAACAAAATTACTATACAGAATAATATTGCTTATTTCATTTTAAATTAAAAAATTTATATTTTTTATTTATGGCAGGATAGAGATGTCCATATAAATTTTATGTAGAAAAAGAATTTTTTGCTTTTGAATAATTGTTTTGAATTTCACAGTGAAAAACGCGTTAATGGATCCAGAAGACAGGTCAATGAGGGTATGATTCATACTTTTCTTGAGCAGATCAGATCAGAGCGGAGTGGTCAATGGGATTGGGCTTTCCCAACTGCAAAGGTTACGCGCTGACGTGAATTGCGCTTTTGGACATAAACCACGTGGACCCACCGCAATTATACATCTATGATATATATATACTAGCCGTGCTATGTACAATGTAAATGTAAAGAATAAATTTTTAATTAAAAATAAAAAAAATTAATATTATGTAATTAAGCTTTATACTATTAATATAAATTTTACTAAACAATAAATTACACTTAATACTTAAAGTTAAAAAATTTATCTAAATTTATGCATTAATATTCTAAATTTGTTTTTTTAAAATAGCTATAACATTCACTGTCAAGCTTACTAAAAAAAAACATCAAATTACATTATACTCAAATAATTAAAATACTTGAAATAAGTATTATTTCTTTATTATTTATAACATACTTCAAAAGTTTTGTTCTATTTTGATTATGTGTCTTTTTAAAAATAGAATATTCTAAAGGTACTAAAATTATAAAACAGAAAAAAATTAAAAGTCCTTTCATATGAACAAAGGTGGAATTAGAAAATTTTTCTATGATTCATTAGATTATTGAGGTTTTACAACTCAATCACTATTAAATAATTAAAAATATATAAATTATACTGTAATTGAGAAAAAATTATATAATACATCAGGTTTCATTGAAGCTTGCCAAAATTTTAACTTATTTTTGTTATTACTTTTAAGCATATTTAAAGAAATACGATTGATGAGTATTTGCAAACAAATGACAAATTTATCAATAATAAGAGAATTAATGATACATGATTAATTATTTTGTGACATGTGTACTTCTTATGATATAAATTTAAAAAAAAATTATTTTCTTTATTTTTTTGTGAATGAACATATTTGAAGAAAATTTAATAAACTTATCATATTGATTAAGAGTCAAAACAAAAAGAAATAAAACGTGAGGCCAATAAGTTGGAAAGTTAGATTAAGATTTTTAGCTTTAAAAACATCATAACCGATATAACATAGATTGGTGGCTATGACATTTTTAAGAAATTAAGATTGAAGAATTAAATTTTAGAGATTATGTATTTCGTTTGAAAATTATTTTTTTTAATAATTATTAAAGCCACAAGATTGAACATTTTGAAATAGAGACATAAAATTAAAAAATTAAAAAAAAAGAGTTAAATGTTTCAACTTTAATGGTCTCATAGCCAATTGCAATAACATATTCTATAGATTTATTTTATTTGTCTTTCTAAAAATACAAATTAAAGAGATTCGAATAGAAAATTCTAAAGTTTCGAATCTAAGCAAAAAAATTTCAGAATTATAATAGAAGAAATTCAAAATAATAATCATAATGTTATTTTTAAATTTAAAAGGAGCTTTCTAAAATTATAGGGATTTAATGAAATTTAAAATAACAATTCTCATTTTCTTAAAAAAATAAAAAAAAAACTTTCTAAAATTATAAAAGATGGGTAAAATTTTTCAAAAATTAACATAAGATTACCTAAGCTGTGGAAAAGATTTACAAACCATTTTTAGAAATTAAAAGTTTCTATAATTTATAATTAGACCAATGCTATCATGACACATGTAAAAATAGTTATTTAAAAATTTAAAAAACTAAGAAAATTCAATTGAGTCTTTTAACTTCAAAGACCTTCTATCATTTTGCTATAATATATAGGATAGATATACATTAATAAATGTATTACTCATCATCCTATCCATTAATTGCCTTGTGCAGAGCCAGCTTATGCCTTAGTAGATTAAGGCATTGCCTAAGGCCACTAATTTTTTTTAGGGCCTCTAATTTTTAAAATATTGTGTATTATAGTTATATTTTAAAATAATTTTTGCATATTATCGCCCTAGCCTTGTGATAACCGCCACCCTTGCAAGTTTGAGTTTTCTTATTCATAATTAAACCGACCCAATTGTATTACAGTTGACAAAAAAAAAAAAAAATTAAACCGACCAAAAAAAAAAAAAAAATTCAACTACTACCGTCACGCTTGTGCCACAAACATAATTTACAAGATAATTGAGCTCCCATAAGGCTGAAATCAGAACGGCGGTTGTACCGAAAATTGATCCACCGATCAGGTTATAGTGAAGGACATTTTATTCACCTTGACCCAAAAAAAAATTCAACTACTACTGTTACACTTGTGATTATCGTGCACGACATACATAATTTACAAGGTAATTAATATCCTATAGGGTCAAAATCAGAGCGGACGTTGTACAAAAAATTGATCCGCCGCCCAAGTTGTAGTGGAGGATACATCAACGTGTATATATGTGTATATATTTATATATATATATATATATATCTCAATCTCAAATTTGGGTGGTGGACTCAAATTGCCTCACTTGTTGGGGGAGAAAGCGGCCGCCTTTTTGTATTCTACGATTTGCCTTCTTTTAAGAAAACAGAGGAAGCCCTTTTATCTGAGGTCTAAGCACGTCAAAAGTTCAAAACCTCATGCTCCTCCTCAAATTGCCTCACTTGTTGGCTGTCATGCATACTGTAAAATAATAAATAAACAAATGAATGGTTGACCTCTTTCTTAGAAGATTTTATTAATTAGTTGATGCTGGCTATGAGTTATTGGACCCCAAGAATATATGAAGTGATAAAATAAAATAAAAATAATTTGATCATAATCCACCGGCCTTATCATACTAGAAATTCTTATTCACTAATCACCAAATCAAGTGCTTACCCATTTTAAGAGTCTTTTTTATTCAATATAATTGGTATAGATTGGTGCATGATCAGAATGTTTATGGCTGCACATTATCTGTATATATACAATATGTATCCGTTGTATTTGTAGCAAATAGCTAGCAATCCGTGTTCTTCTGGAGAATGTGCTTTGCAAGGTCAAAGCTTGCTTATCTGTCTTTGAGTCAGTCGTGGAAGCGTAGTAAAAGTAGGGTATTACGCAACTGGGTTTTGCCTTTCTAATATATTACTACTTATATTTCGTAATAGATAAGACAAGCGAGGAGGAAGAGGTCTAAGATCCATCAGCCATATTGTCATCCTTCCATTCTTAGTTTCAACTTTTCGCTAATTATTCTTTTAATCAATTGGGGTGATTGATTGATTGATTACTATTAGTACGCTTCCACGACTCAAAAGACAGATAAGCAACTGGGTTTTGCCTTTCTAATTACTACTTATATTACGTAATAGAAAAGATAAGCGAGGAGGAAGAGGTCTAAGATCCATCAGCCATGTTGTCATCATTCCATTCTTAGTTTCAACTTTTCGCTAATTATTGTTTTAATCAATTGGGGTGATTGATTTTTGATTCTGACTGACCATGCGGGTGATATTTTATCCCCACAGCCAAAAAGAAAAGGGGGAGAGACAATAAACAAGAGAAAACAAGCAACAATTATAAGCAGAGAACTCAAAACCAACGACACTGAGAGGTCCAAATCTGCCTACAGGTACACAGAGAGAGAGAGAGAGAGAGAGAGAGTGAGGGGTCCAAATCTGCCTGCAGGTACACACACACACACACATACAGAGAGAGAGAGAGGGAACTCCTTAGGGGAAGAGGAGGAGGAGCAGTTTTTAAGTAGACAGCCAAATAAACATATTATATGTGTACAGGGAAAGGGGTAGACCCCAAAATCTAACAGATTTGTAATTGAAATGGAAAATGCTATTTTTTTAAAATTTTTATACAGAATTTTAAATCAGAATGATGTGACAGTGGTAGTTTTGTGATTAAAATATATCTTGATGGGTTTTTTATTTTAAAGTGATAGGTCCACAATTCAATTATTCTAGATATAAATTTTGTACAAATTTTCTGGATGCATAACAATTTAAATGAGACCCAATTTTGAATTTGACCAACAAATTAAAAAAAGAACAGAAACATGATGTTCATGGACATCTCAGCTTTCATTCAGAGCCTGAATTATGTAAGTTTGGAAGGGTAGGTAAAATTATGAGTTAGTTGAGATTGAAATGTAGCTTTTGATCATATATCACAATAACTTTCTTCCCCTTCCTCCTTGGAAAAAGTCACAAGGGTCCTACATACACGTAGAAATATATATATATATATATCCAGTCACACATTTTTCATATTCGCATACTAATTAATCAGTACTACTGGTGACTACAACGTTTTGCTCAAGGCTTCTAGCAGCTTAATAAGAAGGAACATATCCACACACATGATAGATACAATACATTATAAAAACAGAAACCACGCGCCCGCTACGTAACACCAAAACACGTACAAGTGCCTTTTTAAGTTATATGAAAACGGAAACAGAGAAAATGGTAAAAGACTACCCGGTTGCTCAGAGCTCCTCATTTTGATCTCGACCTGCCGCCAATTTATCCTTCATCTCTTTAGGTTTCTGCTTTGCAGCTTCGACTTTGGATGTTATGGTGTCCTTGGCAGACTCCAGGGTCTCCTCAGCTTTGCTCTTTGCAGCTTCAAACCCCTCCTTGGCTTTCTCCTTTGCCCAACTCAAGTGCTCCTCCTCTGCCTCCTCTTCTTTCTTCTTGCTTTCCTCCATGGCTGCCCCTTTTGTTTCTCCTGCGTTCTGGGATGCCTTCTCTCTCGCTTTCTCCTTTGCCTCCTGGGCTTTCTGGTATGCCTTCTCCTTTGCTTCTTCCATCTTCTCCTTTGCCTCCTCGATCTTCTGATATGCCTTGTCCTTTACCTCTCCTGCCTTATCCGATGCTGTTTCCTTGGCAGAGGCAGCCTTCTTAGCTGCGGCATCCTTTACTTCTCCAGCTTTCTCTGCGCTGTTTTGTCCAGCTCCTGTCCATTGGAGGAGGATGATATATATATACATATGTTTACATAGATGTGTACGTAATACATATAGCTTCCGCTTCTTCTCTTGAATTAAGGTGGAGCGGTATATTAAAGTGTGTCCCTCGATCCAATATAATCACCACTGTTATCGAGTTTCAAGCAAATTGAATGGAATTGCACCACTTAATTGATATATATATATATATATTACGTACTTACAAAACATAATGTGTATGTCATGACACTCCCAATGCAGTGTGTACGTAATACTAGTTTTGGGTAACGGCATGTTTCCTGCCCGACCCCTGTTTGGTTTGGTCTCTATTAAAACATAGTTTCTAGTAACTACTTTAATTAAAGTAGCATATATGTATATATATAATATATATGTAAATGGAACTGAATTTCCGTCAGAGGAGCTGTACTCAATTACCATTATTGCTAGTCTCCTCCTTGGCGGCTTCATCAGCCTTGAAACGAAGGCCTTGGGAGAGTTTTTCCTTAGCCCACCCGGCCCAGCTGGACTCTGAAGCCTCCCTAGCCTCCTCTTCAGTCTGTGCCGCTTTCTCTCGTGCCTGTTCGGCCTTGATCTTCCCCCACTCCTCCTCATTCTTGGTATTGTCCTCCCGCCCCAGATTGTCACCGACACTAGAGGCAGAAGCACTGCTGCAAGCACTTACTGCAAACAACAACACCACCACTAAAAAGACCCATTTGAATATGGGCGGAGATTGTGTTCGCCTAGCCATGGTACGCCAGATTGCCTTCTATATAACAAAACAAACAGACAAGTAGTTTTTTGTTTTTTCGATTAGCTAGAAGGTACTTAAGTAATATATTTTAAAAATACCAAATCACAAGTAGTAATAGCAACCGAGGATGTAGAGCGTATATATAATTTATAATAGAAGACACAAAATTAGACGAATATGAGGATGAGCAAAAGAATTCGCGAGGGAGGGAGTGATGGTTTTTGGGGGTTTAAGAGGGAGGAGGAGGAGGGGGGATCCGAAGAGGATGTGCATATGATATGGATCAATCGGGTAAAAGACAAGTGTCATGCAACGTGGACAACATCTAAGACCTGGTAGAATTCGGGAGCTAGACATGTGTCCCTAATTCATGATCCCAAAGTGCCACCACCTCCTCAATTTGCCAAAGCGGTGCAACGTTTTGTTAAAGTAACGCGTGGCTCCTCGTTGAGTCGGATATAAAATGACGCATATT
The DNA here is from genome assembly GCA_033060915.1 of Euryodendron excelsum. Classification (NCBI taxonomy): domain Eukaryota; kingdom Viridiplantae; phylum Streptophyta; class Magnoliopsida; order Ericales; family Pentaphylacaceae; genus Euryodendron; species Euryodendron excelsum. The sequence goes on from CM065399.1 coordinate 32,123,341, forward strand.
GGCCTTTCTCTCTGCCTGCCTGCCTGCCTGCCTGCCAGCCCACCCACCCGCTTTAGAACCTAATAAGAGCGCTTGCTCCCCAACGTCTGCCCATCCAAGTTTTGTATTATTTCTTTCCTTTTAACCCAAAAACGAAATAGGATCATAATGACTTCGGATTCCAACACTTCAAAAGAAATTGAAATTAATTTTTATCCCAAACAATTTAGAAAAGTCGTCCATAAATAAAATCCTAATTTATTTGTTTCCACCATCACCGAGAAATTGTAATTGAAGCTCTTCTTGATCATGTCCATCACCAACAAACAGTCTTTCTTACCACTTATACCCAAATTTTCTAAGTTTGATTGCTAGAAGACTAATAGATTTTTTAACAATAATATTTTTTAGTCTTAAATTAAAATTCCCGATCAAGTGTTGGAAACTATTTGTGATATACTTAACCCAAAATTATCCCTGTTTAGGCAACTGATAATATATTTACCAGAATCATCATCGTTTAGGGAGTTGATAGAGCACACATAATAATCAACAGTCTGACAGGAAATCCAATTGCATTTTGAACTTCATCCGCACGTTAAGACGAGCAAGCAAACCTCTAATTGTCAAAACCTATTATTATTAGAAGACAACCCATACCATACCCATCTTCAAGCAACAGGTTCTGCTAACAAATCTAAACTAGTGTAACATTAACACTAGTTGATTATATAACATCTAACAATCTTGTGATAAATCTGCAAAGCCAGTAATTGAGCCCCTTGGCTTAATTAATCCTGTATATCCTAAAGGTTAACATGCCCTGCATGTAGTGGGGTACACATCCTAATACAACAAATAGTCCCACCTCCACAACAACGGCAAAGATGGATGATGAGATAGGGCTGTAAATTCCAACCAATTCTGTATCTTCCTGACAGTGAAAAAAAAAAACGTAACAGATCAGTCACATACTTATAAAATAAAACTATATAAATATCCATTTGCAGATCACAGGATCCATAATTCACAGGGGTTTGACTAGACTATAGAAGAGTCAGAGAGAAAATCTGACAAAAAGTTTCCACTACAAATATTTCACAAATTCACAGGTAGTCATAGTCATAGCTCATCAAGTCTATGGAGATTTGAAACAATAAACAGAAAATAAGTTAATACATCCATACGGGAAGGTACCAAAATATTATGTGCTTTCCTCAGTTCCACCCACCTAGCTTGTCAGACTTGTTAAGCCTAAAGAATGCGATGCATCATTCTTCAGTGCCTTGCTGTTTACAGAACAAAACAATAGTTTCAGAGTAAAAAAATAGCAACTGCAAATGCAAATACAACCCAAAAAAGAAAAAAACAGTGCATAAGGAAGGCAACTTTCTGTAAAGGAAATATAATGAAATAGCATGAAGAGATCCAAGGTACTTGTAATTAGAGTATGCACTTAACATATTGACTTGAAAGATGTAATTTTAGTGCACGTACTGCCCAATAATCTGTCAAGATACTCCGTATAAAGACTTCCACACACACGTCAGACAAGGCAATTATATGAATTCTAGAGAAGGAAGTAACTTGTTCTACAATCTTTGATTGGAATTATCATTTACATAAAAGAGAAACCGTACAATAAGGAAAGCATGCTTGCCACAAAACTCAAACACGCTTTTCACGAGGAAGAAGAGGTTGAAATATGAAGAGGAAAGTCTTGTTGAGAAATAATATAACAAACAATTGAATGGAAATTGTATAATTCCATTGGGACTCTCTTGCGTATATTACACATCTAAGTAACTGTTCAGTGGGAATATCATACATTAAACTATCCTCTATCATCCTAATCAATTTTTTTGGCCTCAGGATTAGCATCAAAAGATTTCAACCTCTAATTAGTCCATTACCCTAAATGACAGGCTACCAAGGATCATCAATTTGCCTTGCCTTGGGACCAGCAAATAGGAACAGGAAACAGGGAACTTTTTTACTTTAAACAGAAGAGTAAATTGTCTGTCTGGAGCCATCACCAGACACCATATCTTTATCCTCATCATGAGATAAAGCTTTGATACTCTTAAATACAAAAGAGTGAATAGCCATTATGAGAATTCAATTATCTATACTTTAAATTTCCTCCAAAGAAAATCCACAATGGTTATCAAGAGTGATGCGGTAAGGGACTCCATACAAACCTATGACCCTTGCATAGGACTCCACGGATATATGGCTTAGCAGCTAAAGTGGAGGGTTCGTCAAGGTCTCACGTTCCATCCTTACTCAAGGGACTTGCACATTGACTGAGCTTAAAGATAGTAAGACCTCCACAAGAGCATAACCCCAAACCATAAAAGTGACATGTAATGTAATGCTAGGAGCTTGACCGACCATCAGCAACTGCACTGTGATCTCTTAAGAATTCCGCGTGACTACTACAGCCTTTTGGGAATTTGGCGCCCATGCCACTTGCCTCTAGATTTTTGGGCTAAGGAGAGCAGGCCACATGTCCCTTTGTCTCCACCCGAGCACATGATACTATGCACTCAGGTGACCTAGCCTCCAAGGTCCGATCCTCCTATACATAGGTCTCCCCCTCACTGCATGCAACAAAAGCAAGAACAAAAAGAAAACAACCATGCACTAACAACCTCCTCCAACTAACTCTGAAGTGCTAGCTCTCTCTCTCTCTCTCTCTCTCTCTCTCTCTCTCTCTCTGTGTGACTGATTGCAGCTTAAAAATGTAGTTTTACAGCCCAAATTGCCTTTGTTTAGCCCTAGTATGAGTTATTAAGTGTTATTTTAATGTAATATTGATGCTAATAATATTTTGCTCACTTTTGTAGGTTTTTGGACTTGAAAAGGATTGAAAAGACACTGGAAAAAGTCATCTGAAATTAAAGAGAACAAAACAGATTGGTCACTGGCCGTCCAGACGCCCATCTTGGCCGTCCAGATGCCCATCTTGGCCGTCCAGATGCCCTTTCTTTGAACTGCCGTCCAGATGGCCTGACGCGGGCCTGAATTTTGGATCAGCCCGAATCTTAGTCTTTGGAGTCAAGGAGTCGTCCTAAAATTGGAGGAGAGTTAGTTAGAGTTAGGGGGAGATTAGAACATTAGTTAGAATTGTTCAGGGAGTTTCTCTTACGTTTTTTTTACATTTCAAGAACCCTAGTTTTGAGATTATTGCTTTGATTCTTGACTTTTGATCCATTGTTTTCAATTCTTGTGAATGTTCTTGGATTCAAGTTTATTATTATTAATGCATTATTTTATTTCCTTCAATTCTATTTCAATTCTTGTAAGATTGCAATGCTTTTCAATAGCTAAATTAATTCTTGGTATGGATTGAGAAGGTAAATAAGATGCAGGTAGAGATTCAAGATAGTCATCTATTTTTCCAAGATTTGAAGATCTTGGGCCAAGATTTGTTTTCTTGCTCTTGAATATTTTTTAAAACGATTTCTCTTGATTATCATCTAGAACATAGTCTAGGAATGAATATGAACTAGATCACTAATACAAGAGTCGATTTTAACTGTTGATAAATTCTTGTAAAGAGTATTTTCGAAATTTACTGTTCCTAATTAAGCTCCATACGTACTTGTAAACAGTGTTGTGAACTGGAATGAGTACGACAGGACCCTAGTACGAACACTAGTAATATATTAGATTTTAACTCTAAAGAAGATTAATGAATCTTGAGTCCAATTAATCAAGACTATCTTGGGGACTACCTGTAGGCCTATTCACCGAAACAGTACTGCCAAGACCATTTACTTATTATTTAAAACCAGTTTTTAAATTCAATTTACTTTTCCTGAATTTAAGGTCAATCCCTACCATAATTGAATTCTATTTTATTTTTGGAGACTTTCTACAATTGCAATCAGTCCTGAGTTCGTTATTATTTTGTTGTGATTGTAGGATCTTATTGATTCGACAGTTCCTTTTTCTCATGGATTGACCTCGGACTTCCGAATATTATATTGCATCCCCACCATCCTCTTGCGGGATTATCTAGCATTTGTTGGGAGCAATCAATGACCACCTCAACTCTTACGCCTTCCACCTCTAGTGGTCCTCCACCATCTCAGAACTTGATATATCTTCCTAGAGGGCTCCACAACTAGCCCACTCACTATCCTCCATCCAAACCATTTAGATACAGTTACAACTTTTGCAAGTATATTCTAGTCTAAAACAAGAGCATACATCATATTCTCTTTTGGGTAATGGGAAATTGACAAGGTTTCAGGGTTTAAAAGTTCCCAAAACGTTTATTTTAAAAGGACAACATTCAAGACCCCTCGGCCATAATACAGTTCGGAAATTTGAAGGGCCAAAGGAATATCAAACCAACACTGCTACTTCACCAACTTCAAGGTTGTACATTGCTTTTTCATCAATGATCAGGTTATCCATAAGTATTATTTGTATATATACATATACATATATTTGCATAAATGTATATATGTGTATAAGTAAAGAGCAATGATAGATGAGAAGGTCAAGATTGCCCATCTTGTTGAGATAGATGATAAAATTCACCTCTCTCTGTCTCTCTCACTCTCTCTCTCTCTCATTCATTTGCCAAGTAGTAACAAGCTATTTATACATGGATTGTAATTGGGACTATGTAAGGTGGGGCAGGGTCATAGTTGGAAGCTGAGATATCATATTAAGCCAATACCATAGCAATCTATGTTCTAGAATGGTGTTTCAAAACATGGTACACTTTCGTTCCAAAATGATGAATTTAGTGATCCAATGCGATCCAAAACTTTCTTTTTTGTTTATTCTTTAAAGGTCACCTAATGGGGGAAAAAAACAAATATAATGAACGAAATTTAAGGAGAATAGAGTTTTAGCATAACAATATGCAAAAATGGGTCATAATACTCCTAGAAATATGTTCTTAGATAATTAGTTTGATAAACCATAGACCATATTCTATTAAATGTTTAGTTATTAAAGAAAATTGTTCTAGAAGTACCTTAATTAGAAGCAAATCGACAAACCCTACCTGAGACAAGGCAGGTTCAGGCAAGCGGTCTCCTTCAGCTGGGAAGGGCAAGGGCAGGGCAGGACAGGGACAAGAAGTGGCACTCCATCCCAAATTTAACCCGTTGCTACCCCCGGGCGGGATGGCAGGAAATATCAAGGTGTGACAGTAGAATCAATAATATTATTTATTTACAATGGCTAACACCATGACATGGGAGGCCATGGCCTGCCGGAGGAACCAACATGGTCCCAACCCATATACAATGATATTTGTTGGCTGCATTTTCACACAAGTCTTTGACTTGAATATTGGTGTGAATATGGGTGGTAGGGGATCAAAAACTTAAACTATATGCCCTAGAAAAGGGAGAGAGAGAGAGAGAGAGAGAGAAGATGGAAATGAAAGCCCCACAAACTGTCATAGGTTCCATCTTTGGTGTCACAAGATCAAGAACTGCCTTTAGTAATTTATACCTTTGTTTCATGTCAAGTTTAAAGGGTGCTTGGTTATGGGTTTTCTCAACTCCTTTACTTATTTAGAAATAAGAGATCCAAAAAACAAAAAAAAAAATGGACAGATTTCTCTAGTAGTTTGACTTTTGGAATTGGTAAAGGTCGTACTAGGGATGCTTTCCCTTTTAGAGGTTCTACTGGAGCTATATAAAATAGCGGTTAATAAAAATACATTTTTGTTCTAATTGTTGGAGGATTTCTGAACTCAGAATTGTGTGGGAGGTTAAGTTTAATAAAGAGGTGAAGGATTAAGAGTTGGAGCTGTGGATGAATTTTAAAAAACATTTTATGTAGTAAAAGATCATTAGAGAAGGGGAGGACATGATGAGGTGGAGCTATGAAAATGGGAGATTCTCAAATTAAGTCATTTCAATCCTTCCTTATGAATACTTCAGGGAACTCAACTCCATGGAAGAGTATTTGGAAGACCTAAGTTCCTAGAATCAGTTTTTGGTTTGTATGAACAGTAGTTTTAGACAATTCTCACAATTAATAATATAAGGAAGCCGGGCTTTCAAGTTCCCACCTGATGTTGCATATGTAAGAAGTAAGGACGCAGATGATTTACTTCCTTAAAGTGAGACACTAGGAATCTTTGGAGTATTCTCTTCTTCATGTTTTATATGCAGTGGGAGGTCCTGAAATCAGCCCTCCAACTTTATGAGTGTAGAGGAGGGGGTATCACTTGAAGAGGATGAGGAAAGCATGGACCATGTAGGGTATCACAATGTGACTAATGTGGCTTGTAAACACCTGGTGGTTGCACCTCTTTGGCAATGTGATGGGATGGATATTTGTTTACCTTACAAAAAAATAAAAAATATAAAAAATAACTCATTTGGAATTAGTTGATTCGTAATAATTAGTCTACGAAATTCTTTGTCTAGTACGATTAGAAAATCCTGTGTTATAAACAAGTGCCTATATTTCTATATAAACAAGCCATGTAAGAGATAATATAATAACTTAATTAATAAAATTTCTCCACAAAAAATTTTACTCTTTGAATGATGGGACTCCACTGAATTCCACTCTTCTAGGTGAGACGCACATAAGGCCTCAATAGATTCCAAGGTCTAATATCTTGTGCATAAGTCAGTCACAGCTCTACCCTTTCTTTCACCCTCACTGGATCCACAAAACCCTAAGCCTTTCACATGAAATCCTGAAACCCAAAAGTTCTGTACAACTCTTCATTTTAAATTCACACCAATCCAAAAATAGCTTCAAAATTCAACTAAAAACTCTAAATGAAAACCCAGCCCACCAAATTTGATCATAGGACAGCCCTAATTCCCTTGCTTAAGGCTCCATCTTCCAACACTGAGCCAAGCCAAGGCTGTCCAGTCCACCATTGAGCACCATTAAGTAGCATCATGCAAAAAATGTTCAAATGGAAATTTTAAATCCCTGTATCATGCAGGCTCCAGGGGCTATTGCTTCCAACTCAATTTCTCAGATGTATCTATTGAAATGACAAAGAAGCAATAAGCTACCGATAATAAGATGGATCTTTAACAATGATACAAATATCTTCGTATAGGACACAAAACACAGTACAATAAACGAATTAGATGTGGTAAATGATAAACATAAAATTCTAGGTATTCATGCAGAAATGGGAAGTCATAAGCCATACATGCTATTACACATAGCAGGCATTTCCACATCATATATTCGTCTTAGATTCTTAAGACAACAAAGCCTTGGGTAGGCTACATAAAATTTCTCCAACTATATAAGCCATCCAATAAATAATTCTTAAGTAGGATCAGTTTTAATAAAGAAAGTGTTGAAATAGCAGTATGTTGCTAGAAAGAAACTTGACATGCCATAGAGAAAAAATATGTGCAGACACAAGGGAAATACAAATGACACGCATGCATGCAGATAAGATGTGCAACCAAATAACAGAATCTGAAGTGTCCCAATCTCCAAATCAAACAAGGCTAAATTGTCAACTACCAAACACCAAAAATAATGTCAAAAGCTGTATCACTTGAAAGCTGTACAATGTGCACCTACTTGCATGTCTTCTTATTGTGGCCAAGGCTTTTGCACTTGCTACACTGGAGTTGGCGTTTGATTATTTCTACTGATCCAGCCTGCTTCATCTTTGGCCTGCCTGGTGGACGTTTAGTTGGTGGTGGAGTTACATTAACTGCTGCCTCTGTCAGTTCTCTCTTTGCCGGTCTTTCTACATTTGGTATCGGGTGAATTGATTCCGCATAAGTCTGGCGGTAACTCTCAGCTGTAAAGTACCTTGAGCAATAATCATATGGGCTCCTACCAAGGCATTCAAAAACAGCAATAGCGTGACAGCAAGGCAATCCAGTAAGTTGCCATCCTTTGCAGCTACAGTCCCAATGATCAATGTCCACTAAATCAACAGCTTCACCGCGAACTTCAAATGTGCTACCATGTGAGAGTAACACTTGAAGCAAGCGCGATTTTGAAGTCTCGCTTTGTAGCTTTTCCTCCATAGATGGCGTTAGCCTTGTACCCCACTGGTTGGAGTCAACCTGCCGTGTATAAATCAACTCCATCATCTTTCCTCGTAATACATCAATCATCTGAGTAATTGGCAACTGATTGGCCTCTGACACCCAACTGTAGAACAATTCTCCAAAATTCGATGTCATATGGTTATATCTTGCCCCTCCAAAAAAAGCATTTGCCCAGTGATCAGGTTCACTTCGTATGACCCAATTGTAAGCATCAGGCGAGATAGCTTTTATGCTTTCAGTGCTACGTTCAAAAGCTTCAAGTTTATGTGCATAAGCAGCAGCATAAAAATCTTGAACCATGAGGCGCCTTGCTTCATGTGAAAACTGCCCTTTCAAATCTTTATTAAGTTTCTCGACAAGATAGCGCAGACAATAACCATGTTGGCAATTTTCAAATATCTCACACAATGACTCTCTCAAGCCCTTCTGGAAATCTGCAACAAATGTGATTGGTCGAGACGTTGACACTGCAGATTTCAACTCCATCAGAAACCAATGCCAGTTGTCATCAGTGTCAGCATCTACTACAGCAAAAGCTACTGGAAATACACCGTCATCGCCATCTGCAGCTGTTGCAGCCAACAAGGTCCCTTGGTACTTGGAATTTAGGGGGGTGCTGTCAAGAAAAAGGAGAGGCCGGCAGCCTTGCTGGAAACCAGATATTGAGGCATGAAATGAGACAAAGAGACGCTGGAAGCTCGAGTCCTCCTTTGTGGCAAATGTAGCAAAACTACCTGGGTTAGTCTCCATTATCTTCTCACAGAAATATGGTAACTGATTGTATGCCTCTTTATAAGACCCTTGAAGCTGCACCCTCGCACTCTCCTTTGCACGCCATGCCTGGGTATAGTTCAGTTGAATCCCATACTCCTGCTTGATGTAGCTGGCAATATCCTTTGGCTTGTAGTCAGGAGAAACTTTCAACTTCTCCTTGATGATACTTCCCACCCAGCCCCTTGTTGACCGATAGCCAGCTTTCACAGCAGCCCCTTCACATGTATGTGTCATGTTCATTTTCTTAATACAAATTAACTGGGTCGTGGCCAACCTGGATGCATATATCCGCCATGGACAACCTTCTGATTTGCAATTGACTGCTACACGATGACTATCTTTTTTCTTATATTTGTAAGCAAACCCATGTGCAATTGAGTATTTACGTAAAGCTTCACGGAATTCAATAAAACTACAAAATCTTTGGTCCACACCAGTGATTGTATTCTCCCACAGGGTGACAGCTCTATGATGTTTCTCCCCGTTAATATTGGGAGGAGCATAAGCAGGCAGTGTTTCAATAGGTGTGTCCATGTCAATTGGGTCATCACCGTTCATTGTTTCAACAGGGACTGCTGCAGGAACCACTGCTTCTGACACAGTTGTCCTGCTCGACCTGCATGATTAAGTGGACCATGATATCCCAACTAATACACAAGTAGAACACATATTGCCTCTGGTCCGCACTTTCAAATTTCAGTCAGCTTCACAATCACAGTGCAATGCAGCAAGGTATTGAGGAGTATGTTTGTTGTTTAACTTTCATCAGCTCTATTTTTGTGAAACCACAACCACGAATGACAGCTAATTTGCTGCGATTTAAAAAAGCATGGAGTTCCTAAATTTAGAAAGATTTAATGAGGAAGGTTTAATAGGTATAAATTCACCTATTTTTATTTTAACATTGGCTCCTATGGTTTTTTTTCAAACATGCGATGTATTTCGCGTGAATCTAAATGATCGACGTGTGTGTCTCTGAAGTGTCAGAAGCATGTCCGGTCCTAAAAAGATAAAAAGAATTACATGAAAAGTTTGGATGAGTGTCCAACATGTGCCAGGGCGTTTCCAATGTGGATACAAACCCTTCATAGAAGTATTAGTGCTTGTTAGACTGCGATTGTGGACAAACTAAACCTTAAAATGCAGACATGGGGCAATATGCATTTAAACAATGACATATTTAGCCAGGCCCAATTGTAAGTACCTACTGGCAAGCATATTTGATACATTTCGAGCAACACCTTCCTCTGTGACAAAGACCTCCACTTGATCAGAATCCCCAAAGAAGTTTACCATGCGCTTGAGGTCCTTGTCTTTGGATATTGTAATAAGTGTCTTTTTGTTTCCTGGAAGGAAGTACTTGATCAACATGCCATCGACACTATACTGAAATGTTTCAGCTAGTTCCTGCTTGAAATCCCTTAACTGCGTTTTCAGATCAAGGTCCACTGCATAGGCCTCCCCGCCGTTGTATGACAAAAACCCATCTTTGTTAGTCTCAAACTCACCCCCAGATTGACAAATAGCTATAATTTTCTTTGTGGCCATGTGGTGGCCAAGTAAAGATGTACACAAAACGAGTCTATTTGGACCAAGTTCTACGCATGACAACCAATACAACCTAATGGAAGCGGCAACATGAAATTTCCAGAGGCAAGGATTTTGCAGAACGCCAACCGCAGAATAAATACGACCTACATTCACAAGTGAGTCAAAAAAGGTTTAAACCTTTTGCACATGAAGAAACATAAAACCCAAAAACAAAAAAAAAAATTAAAAACGCAACCAAGAGGCATGAAAATTTTCCATTAGCTTCTGCCTATCAACTTTATCAATAAAACCTGAGAATAATCTAACTGTCCCAGAGTTTTTTTGTGTTACGTGGAAAAATAACATATTCCTAAAATTAATTACTGTCTACACAAGCCAAAGAATAAGATGCTCAAAATTCATATACACAGTTAGACACACGATTCTAGATGCAAGAACTCGACACTTCGTAGCTAACACATCAAGCCATAATTGCTACATTCCTACAATATTCCCAAACCCAGATACCATAAGCAAGCGATAAATTATCCTTGCGGATACCTCTTCTATAACGATAGGTATTATTTCTGAAAACAAAAACCTAAATTTTAAACTAGATCAAGCGGAAGACAATGAGAGAGACTGTAAATAAGGATGCTAGGGCAAAACGACGAAACAGGGAATCCGATACAACATTTAGATTTACAATGCAATACTTCAGAAATATACAAATACAATGCTTGCAAGCTAGAGAGAGAGGAGGGAGAGACCTGGGGAGAGGGGAATGATCGTCGTAGACCAATTGAGAACTGTACTTCCTATCAGGTTTCTAACATCGGCACTGTGTTTATCTTTATTTGAGGCTCCGGTTCATAGTTGCACGGGTCTGGCTGAACCGGCATCCGCTTTCGCTCGGCGATTCAAATTATAAACTTGTTAAGACCGGTTTTACGAATCGATAACGATACGAGGGCTTTTAAAGCCAGAACCTAGATCGGTCCAGGTTCGATCGTACTTTTTGTCTTTTTTTTTTTTTTTGGGCGGGTTTTGGGTAACAAGTGAAGCACCCACCACTTAAATCTCATGCAAAATAACAAAAGAAGAAATTTAATTGTAGTAGAAAATATTTAGACAAGACGAAAAAAGGTTAGTTAAAAAGCTGCTTAAAAAAACTAATTCAAACAAAGCAATTTCGTTTGAACAAAACATTGCCCTCAAATACAATAATACAAAAAAGGAAGAAGAAATACGAGAGGAACAAAACAAAATTACAAATTAATAATAAGTAAATTGGAGAAGTTAATAATTTTTTTCTTAAAAAAAGTGAGAACCTACAAATTGTCATTG